>JARHVA010006380.1:612500-890000 GCA_037957365.1 Torreya grandis | reverse complement strand
ATATGATCAGGTTCTCTCGAAAAATTAACACATGCATGATATTCCATCACCAAACTACTTACTTAGCTCTTTCTTACCTTATGCAAATTTGGCTATGGAAAAAAACTGTTAAACTTCCTAGGAGCCCAACTTTGCACCCACATATCTTTGACTATGCTGAGGTGCATGACCTAGAATTTATTACATAGCAACTAGGGACTAATTTGATCACAAATATATGACCAACTCCCCCTAACTCATCCACACATGGCAATGGTGATGTTAGTAAACTGCTTACTCAAATTTTCTACCACTAGACCCAAATTTTTTAGATGAAAACTATGGACAACTAGATGTTTTCCACTTATGAACACAAGTAATCAAATCATATAAAACATATTAGGGACCTTTTACACATCCTCAAAACATCATGCTCATCCCTAAACATCTCTAGCCATGCCAAAACTAAAGATCAACCAAGCCAACAAGAAGCACATTAGGACAAGCACATTACACACTTTATCATTGTCGCTTAGGCTATCAAAGCTCTTCATCCACTCACCAGGAAACATCCATGAAATCACCATGACATCAATTACAAATATCCAATATTATATATATATATATATATATATATATATATATATATATATATATATATATATATATATATATAATATTTTTTGGGGAATCTAGTAGTGGGTAGGCTTCAATTAACACTTATATATAATTGAATTTTTAGGAACCTATTGACTAATGGGACTCTAACTACCAAGATATGTAATTATGATTTTTTGGAACCTATTCATAAATAGTTTCCAAATATCCATTATGTGCAATTAATTTTTTTAAACTTAATGGCCATTAGGCTCACAACAAAAAATATATGTGATAATGAATATTTGGAACATAGTGGCCATTAGCCTCCTAAAAACCATTGTATGTTATTAATAATTCTAAACACCTATTGAATATTAATTTAATATATTTTTATCCCTTGAAAAATTGTGAGGAACCTAGAGACCACTATATTTTTAATAACTATAATATTTGAATAAAATTTTTGGAAACCTAATGATTGTTAGATTCATATTTCCTATGTTCTATGATTATAAGACTATTTGACTTATTTTGTAATAAAAAATGTTTTATGAATTCTATTAAAATTTATAAAACATAATGATATGATTTGAATTTGATAATAGCAACATTAGAATCCAATAGTAAGAGTATTGGAATATGATAATAAAAATATTAAAATGTAACTTTGTTAATATTATAATATAATATTAAAAATATTAAAATCTAATAAAATAATTATTTGAAAATAATAATATGAATATTAGAATCTGATAATATAATAATTAGAAACCTATAATATAATAATGGAATCAAATTATGGCAATACTAGAATCTAAAGTAGTAATATTACAGATATTAGAATCTATTTTCTCTGTATGCTGAAATTTAGGTAAATGATGGTTACTATGAATATAAATTTCCTATATAAAATTTAGGTATTTACATAATGTCCCATTTTGATATGCAAGTGTGTGTATGAAATATTAAAAAAATGTTGTGGTTGAACATTACCTAATAGTGAAGGAATATTGACACTATATGCATTGAAAATGAATCATCCACATTCCAATATAAAAAACTAAGACAATTAAATATTGTCATATGTAGTTAACAATGATAATTATTGACACATATTAAAAAACTTAACATATATTAGTCTTATTTGGTATTCTACTAAGCCATTTATCTATATGTTGACTTGACCCTCTATTTACTACCAATGCTACTTCATAATAACTATAATAATCTAAATTTTATATTAGATGTTTTCACCACTTGTGTTTCCTATTTGACTTATTTTTACTAAGGAATTTATTACTTATGTTTTTTTTCCATGCCTTATATTTCATATTATTCCTCTTTTGTGTATTATTGTATTAAGCCTTTGTGTTATTCATTGTAGGGGTCAAAAAGTAATTTTTATTTATGTTTATGTTATGAGTGGATGGTTCACCTATGAAATTTTGAAGTCTTATAATCAGATTTACATAAAAAATTATTTTATTACTTTTAATTAATATTATTTACAAATATATAGGTGGTATAACTCCTAAATACTATGAGTAAATTTTAATTAATAAATCCTTATCATTTTTCTAAAATCCATATTTATCAACATTAAACCTATCCACATGAGTTGTTTCAAAAAATCATTATTTACATACAGATATATAAGATTTAAAATATACTCACATGAAAAAATAATTCCTAACATTACCCTTTCCCCATTCCCCCCTTATGTAGTTGAATTACTGAGTTTCCAAACCCCTTTCCCCAAACTCCCAAATTCTAAAACTCCCAAAAAAATAAGACAACCATCTATATTGACTTTATCTTAGACCTATTTATGTCTTACAAATTTGGGATCTTTGAAACATGAGTATTTTGAAAATATTATCAATATATGGGTTTAATTATTTTCACCACACAACATAATATGAAAATAAAAACTAGTACCACTATAACATAGTGTGGCCTTGTCATTTAGTGGATAAGATGAGGCAATATTTGGTCTCCTACAACCATTACCTCCAACCTTCATTATGTTGATGCTTACTCAACTAATTGTAATTTAAGCTAATTTTATTTTATAATTGTGATAAATTGTATTGAATTCCCTCCCCCCACTTCCTCCCTAAAATAATTCAAAACATCTTGGATGTTTGTATCCATCAGAAATGCATCCTTTTAAAAATAATCTATTTGACAATTTATTTTTAAAAATGATAACATAATATTTAACCCTAAATTTCAAAGGTGGTATAAATGGTTAAGAATATATTAGTAATTAAATAAAAAGGGCCATTAAATAATTTATATAGGTTGACTAATATAAAAATTAGATAAATAATATTATGAATTTATACAATTGATATTGCTAATAATAGTAAAGTATGACTATTGAAAGATATTAAAATAAATAAGAAAGAATGGTACTTGTTTTACTATGGGCATGTAGAAATGGATTGGAAATAGGTATAACGTATTTAATATGAATATTATGGATCAATCGTTAGATTTTATAAGTTACACTTATGTGGCTGCTAATACTACTATCAGATCTGGATACTATTATCGACACTAATGTCTTACTATGACATAGGTGTCCAATATAGAATAATAACTAGATACTCATGTGACAAAATTCATTATTATATGTTTTTTTATTTCATTATTTTAGTTAATTTATATATAGGATACAATTAGTGAATTTATATCTAGGATACAAGTTTTTGCTCTTCATTGATTGATCAAACCCTATCTCTTCCACCTTCTTCACCCATGGAATGAGTTTTTATAAAAATGGGTTAGTGGGATTATGGTGGAAATATAACACCAAAAACACCTATATTAATTTTAACTTATCACATATTCAATACTCTAATGATGGACTCATACTTATGTACTTATACCTTATCTATGGGAAAGTGTTTGTGCAAGGGTGTAATAAACTATGTGATGATGCATGCAGTGATCTAGATTTTAATTTGACAAATATCACTCATGGGTTTTTACTTGAATAATTCATACCTATAATATGACTAATCATACATATGATATATAAATTGGGATGAATAGGGTAGAATAACTTTATTGTTTACTTTATTGATTTAAATTTAGTAGTTATTTGTTTTGTATTTGCTAGATGAATAATGGCAAGACTTATACTTGTGTTTATATCACACTTTTTGAAAACATATCATGGTAAATTTTAATAAGACAAATAGGATGACACATAGGTTTAAAAACATTTGAAATTTGGATGAATATTGGAAATTGGACACTATATAAGGATCTAAATAATACTATCAATGGTAGTGTCCCTTTGTGGCTTGTAGTGTCCATAAAGCTAAAAAATAGGTATGGATATTAAAATGATAGTGAAATATGTTTAATCATTTTTTAATATTTATGTGTAGTGTAAGAGACATGGTTTATTAGAATGAAATGGTTTGGACTAAGAGTTGAATTTAGGTATAATGAGATGAAGAATGCAACCTTTAGGTAATAGGGAGGTTTAGAACTGAAGATAGAGCCCTAATTTGTATTTTTCAAATTTGAAAGACTTAGTTTAAATAAATATTTAGTTTTAGTATCTAAATCTCCCCTTTAATCTAGTAATGCATAACGATGAAATTACTATTTTAATGGAAATAAATGGGTACCTAAGTGTGTATAACACACCTTACCTTTATTTGAGCCCACTTTTAGTGATTTGATACTAAATTTTTTATAACCAAGAGAATGTTAAAATATAAGATAATGTATATAATATAACATGTTAGATAATTTAAATTCTTTAAAATAAAGAGAGAATGAAAAGATTACACCTATGTGTCAATGAAACTATGTTGCATCTTGATGATTTTACTTGGTAATAATAATTCCTTATGAAGCATTAGATTTGTAAATGGTTCATACATTGACCTTATATATTTAAAGAGATATATTGGAAGCTGTAAGGAATGAATTAGGATAGATCTACAGCTTATCCTAATTGATGGATTCCAAGCTCGGATGAGGCAATCTTACCAAAATAATTCACTAAATAGATTTTTATATTAGGACATGACCAATTCAGATCTCCTAAACCTAACTAAGGGATATCTTATCACAAACCACCAAAGGATAGGGTTCTAAAGCCTCTAAGAAAATGACATTATGTGATAACCCTACCTATGCCTACAATACATAAAATAAATCTAATCTAGTACTCAATAAATCTTATGGCATAAAGGGGAATATTTAATAACAAATAAAATAAAACATTCCAAGAGAACTTTATTCAAGTAAATGTAGAGCTAAACTATGATAAAATTAATGTATATAATAATAATGTACAATAAAATCTAGGATGAATAAATAATGAACAAAGTATAATAAATGAATCACATAGATCAATGAACCATTATATTTAATATGGAAAAAACTCTAGGAGGTATAAAACTCATAATGATGAATTATTCAATAATTGATAAAGTTATCAATACGCAATACAAGTTCTTCAACCCCTCACTTCTTATAGAAATTTTCACAAAACTCTTTGAGATTGAATATGATTAATGTTTCATATTCATTGGTTGGTTTCACAATAGGGGTAAAACCCTATTTATAATGAAAAACCAAAAGAGGTTTTAAAATTAATGGGTCCATCCATCTCAACAAAATAATTTAATTAAAATTTGGTATTAATTAGATAATTATAACTCTATTATTCATTATCATAAGGTTTTCACCTCACAGTAATAAATAATATATTAAAACTATTAGGCATGTGGCCCAACAAGTTTGAAGCTCTATCAGGCCAGCTACTGATAGAGGGAATATCTTGTAAGAGATACAATAATGAAGACTCTGCTAGATCCAAGCAAAAGCCAAGTAAGTCATCTTATAATGAAAAAATGATTGGTCTAATGGGTAAAAAGGAGATCAAGCCTGCATAATATCTTAAAACCATAAAGGATGGAAAAAGCATTCACCTTCAAATTACTCCTTTCATAAATCATGCATCATTAAGGATGGAATAGGCTTTATTTGGAAAGTTTATGGGAACTATGCCAAACATTGACTCTTTTAGAGATTGGGGAAAATAAAAATGGTGTCTTAAAGGTCATATAGAGATAATAGTAATGGTAAATGGATTTTTCATGATTTCATTCAATAACCCTAAAGACAATATCAATATATTTATAGGGGGTCCTTAGGTTTCTATAAAATCTAGACTTTTTCTCAAAAAATGGAAGATAGGGTTCGATCCTAAGAAGGAGAGCATCAATCTCATGCCCATTTGGGTGAGGTTACTAGGTCTTCTGATTGAAATCTGGGAGGAAGAATTATTTATTAGTATTGCCAAATATTTTTGTTACCTCATTACTCTAGACTCTATGACCAAGGCAAAATCCAGGATTATTCATGACAAGTTTTTTTTGAACACCTTTGTAAACCAAAAATTACCTACTTCAGTTGTGTCGCATACCCTATTTGGAGTAAGATCACAAAAAATCAAATTTGGAAAATAAGCCCTGTTATGTGATAAGTGTCACAAACTTGGGCACTCTTTAAAGATGTACAAATGAAGCCCTAACTCATTAGTGTGGTACAGAAAAGGAGGAGTATCTTTTGAAAAGAGTATTAAGCCTCAGACTATATATCTATTTCTAATAGATTCCCCTAAAATAGATGTGGTTCAATCCAACTTAGTAGTGGAGGAAGGAGATAAGACATTTCTAGATGTCACTGAAAAGGCAAATTTAAAATCTAACTATGTATCAAAACTAGGGGAAAAGATAATCATAAATAAAGGATATCCCAATAATCCTTTAGAATAATTTTTGTTGGAAGAAATATTGAAGCATGCTGATATGAAAGGTGTAGATATGGAGGTGGATGAAGTCATCAACCAGATTAACATTATGGAGTTACACGGGTCTCATTTCTTAACTCTTTAGACCAAAAATAAAGTTTAAATCCTTGATCAAGAGGTATAAATTAAATAAGTAGCAGACAAAGGGATATGATTAGAATATGTCACACCAGATGATAAAATTCCCTCTATTTTTTCTAGTGAGGAGGCAAAAGACACACAACAAATAACTGTCATACCCAATAATAATTTGAAGGCCAAAGTGAATTCATCAATGGTTATAAGAAGAGGTTCCAAAGGATCAACCTTCAAACCCCGCCCAAAGTAGGTAAATTGTCTAAAAAATTTATTTAAGCATATTCAATAAGACATAGTAGATGGATTTCAAAAAACCCTTCCTTTTAAAGGAGGTTTCTCTTCCCCTAGTAGTTAATCAAGTTGATTATTTCTTGGAATATTAAAGGGATGCATATTAAAATTAAGCAAAAAGATTTTAGATATTTTAGAAAAACTAATGAAGTTGTTTTTTTGGTTATTCAAGAATCAAAGATTGAGGAAAATTTCTATTTAAATCATAAAAAAATGTATTGGAGTGAAGTTGAAGTAGTTCATGTTAGTGTGTTTGGATCATTAGGAGGCCTAATAACCTTTTTGGATCCTAAATTTATACTAGGAGAACCTATCCTCAAGTTCTAGCATCATGTGGTAGAGATTTTTATGGATATAATTGACAACAAACAATGGATTTTTTTGAATGTTTACACTCCAAATACTAGGTCTGCATGTAGAAAGATGTGGGAAGATACTAAATTTTTTATAACTAAAAAAATATTCCTGGGATATTGGCCTAGAGATTTTAACTCTCCCCTTCATATAGGGGATAAAAAGTGAGGAAATCTTGTATTTATGGATAACATGGAGGATTTCTCTTCTTTGGTTTTTGATATTGGTATGCTAGATTTGGACCTTAGAGGGTCTAAATTTACCTAAACTAATTGGAGGCTTAGTGAAAATATTATCCAATGAAGATTGGATAGAGTCTTTGTCTCTTTAAATTGGTTAAAATTTAAGGATCTATCCCTTAAAACACTTCTAAAGCTTGGCTCTGGTCATTCTCCATTGGAGATGAATATATCAAATCAAGTGGTCAAAAATAATAGGTATCATTTCCATATGGAACATATGTGATTCATGTACCTTGACATAAATGATATGATATTATAATGGTGGAATAAGAATGGTAGTGGATTGGCTATGTATAATCTAGATGAGAATTTTAAAATGGTGAAAATTAAGATCAAACAATGGAACAAATAGGTTTTTAAGAATGTTCATTTGCAAAAATAGTCTCTCAAAACTGATCTATTGAAGATTAAAGATGAAATTGAGGAGAAGAGGTATGATTCAGAGACTTAAAATAGAGAAAGACATCTCTTATCTAATTATCACACTATTGCATCTAGAGAAGAATCATTATGGAGGTAGAAATCTAGAAACATTTGGTTTAAGAAAAGTGACATAAATAACTTGTTTTTTTCACTTATATACTTTAAATCATAGGAAACATAATGTTATAAAGGATATAATAAACATTTTTGGGTAGCTTTCCTCTAATTAGGATGATATTAATCAAACAAGTGTACAATTTTACAAAAAATTGTAAAAAACTGATTTCAAGAAGAATGTTAGATATGAACAAGAATTTTTACATGTGATAATGGAATAGATTAATTATTAAGACAATGATATGATCATAGTAGTTAACTTGAATATATATCTAAAAATTTTACTCTAAAAGATGAATCCAAAAAAGGCACTAGGGTTGGATGGCTTCCCTATAGCTTTTTTCCAAAAAAATTGGGAAATAATTTGGGAGGATGTGGTTGCAACTATGAATGAATTCCTTGTCACCAATAATTTGCTCTAATAACTCAATCATAGTTTCTTAGTGCTTATTCCTAAGAAGCAAGGGGATATTAAATTTTTAAATTTCTATACTATTAGCTTGTGTAATTATCTTTATAATATTATCACCAAGCTTATCAATTTAAGGATGCAAATTATCATGGAAAAATTAATCCAACCTCAACAAAGAGGATTTGTAATGAGGGAAAAAATTCAAGATGGAGTGATCATGGTTTATGAAGCCATACATTTAATGGAATAAATCCAAAGACCAGCTATGGTGCTTAAACTAGACATGTCCAAGGCATATGATATATTGGAATGGAGCTTTTTGGATACAATTATGTCTCAATTTGGTTTTCAATATAAATTTAGGAAAATTATTAGATATTGTATTACCACTTGCATGTTTTATATTTTAGTAAATGGGGTGGCACATGGTTTCTTAAAAAGTGATAAATGTGTGAGATAAGGAGATCCCCTTTCCCCATTCCTATACATTATTATGGTATAATCACTAAGTAGACCCATATCTAATGCCTTGGTTTTGTCATAATTGAAAGGTTTTAAACCAGCTAGATATGTAGATCTGGTGAGTCATCAGAAATTTTTGGATGACACTATTCTCTTGGATAAAGCATCTATGTAAGAATAAAAAACATTAAAAAGATATTATTGATGTATGAAAAGGAATCTAACTAGAAAATTAATTTTAATAAGAGTTTTATGCATTTATTTAATATGTTGATGGTTAGACAAGTTAGGATAACTACACTCTTGGTATGCCAAATAAAGGAACTCTTGTCTTCTTACCTAGGAATGCCCTTCTTTAGAAATCATATTCAGGTAGTAGCATTGAATCCTTTTATTGAGAGACTCCAAATAATACTTTTAGGTTGGAAAGGTAAGCTTTTATCATAATCTAGTAAGGTTTTTTCATTTAAGATTATGATATAGAGTCTTATGATATATATCCTTTCATTATTCAATTTACCTAAAGGAGTGGAGGACAAACTAAATAAGATGAAACAAAACATTATTTGGGATATAATGGAAGAACAAAAAAATCATCTTGTGGCTTGGCATAAGGTTTACTCTAAAAAAAGATATGGCGGACTTGGTTTAAGAAATTTACAGTTGATCAATAAATCCCTCATTTTGAAATTTATTTGGAGATTCATTAAGTTGAGCTCATTTTGGGGTAAAATAATCTCTTTTAAATAATTTGAAGGATGGGATCTAATCTACATCATGGTATATGAATAATTTATTAAGGGATCGCATGTATTAGAACTTCTTAATTTCTAATAAGGAGTTAATAATTAAAGGATCGCATATATTATAACTTCTTAATTTATAATAAGGAGTTAATAATTTTAGGCTCTAAATGGCAGATATGTCATGGATGCAAGATTAATTTCTAGAGGGATAAATGCATTTATGATATGCCTAAGTGTGAGAGTGATATAGGTTTACATTTTCAAGATAACATGAGGCATAAATATGGTTCTAAGGTGGAAAATTATTGGCAAGAGTTGGAGGAAGTTAAAATATGTAAAATGATGAGCTTGGAAAATTTAAATCAAGAAGACACACTGAAGATTTATAAATAATATGTTAAAAAACATACACATCCGTGGTATTATTAGAGAAGATAAAATGGTCTAGATAGACTCTTTCAATAGTCAATAAAAAGTAAAATCATTTTATAACCTACTAGCTCAAGAACCTAAGCTTAATGTCAGCTGGGAGATTATTTGGGATAAATATCTTAATCCAAAAATGAGTTTCTCCATATGGGTGGTGATTCAAAATAGAATTATAAAAATTGATAATATTAGGAAAAGAGGTTACATTATAATCAATATATGTCTACTTTTTAAAGAGGATAATTAATTGGTCTTCCATTTTCTTGTGAACTGCTCTTTTTTCACAAGATTTGGAGGTATTTTATAGACAAATTTAATGTTTTACAGGTGCAAGTAGGTTATATAATGGAAGTATGGTAGTATTTGTGATGCCCATTTCAAAAGTTTCACCTTAAGAAACATTGAAAATTGAATTTACCTCATATCATTTGGGGAATCTAGTGAGAACACAATAACATAATTTTTAGGGGAAATAAATGTAGTAACAAAGTTATCTCAGTAAGGATTTTTGAATGCATTTAGGAGAATTATAGTTCTATCCCTATTTAAAAATTTAAAAGCTTACTGAATTTTGAACAAATCTTGATTCTAAATTGGCAAATAAATTCCTTTGAGTTGGGTACACTAGACCCTAAAGATGAAATTAGGAAAAGAAGAAAATGAAAACCTCCCATGAAGGATGGATGAAGCTCAATTTTTATGGAGTTTTGAAATGAAACTTGAGTCTAATAGGTGGAGGTGGAATCATCAAATATCATAAGGATAATTTTATTGTTACTTATGCTAGAGACATGGTTTTGAGGTCAAATCACTAGGTATAAGCTCTGGTAGTGTTGTGGGGGATTAGATAGACAAAGAAATTGAGTATGAAAAATTCATTGGTGGAGGGAAAATCTATAAATATTGTGAACTATTTGTATGGGTCAAATGTAATTAATTAGTTTATCAAATAAGTACTATAGGAATTTAGAGTTATTTTGGAGTCTTTTTATTAGGTTACCATTCAACAAACTTATAAGGAAGGGATTGGTATAGTAGACTATTTTGCCAACACACGAGTGAATATTGCGGGTCTTATGACTTAGATGGGTTAAGAAGATATCCCTAGGGAGTTGTTTGTAAAGATTAAAGATGAATGAAATCCTAATATTCTTAACCTTAGGCATAGTGGTAAAGCCTCTAATTCTTAGAGGGTAATTTTTTGGGTATGTATTGAGTTGGGGACTCATATGGTTTATTTTAATTATTTGGGGTCTAAAGTAGAAGTTTATATATGCCCCATAACATCTATTAGATAGATAAAACACAAAATGCATTTGAATTTCCTCATGTTTAGATTTAATGAAATATAATAGTAGGGAAAGTTTGAGTGGATGTGAGGATTGAACCATGGGACTTCTTAATATAATAGAACCTATAGAGTAAAATACTCTACATTTTATTTTGAGTTTCAGTTGCACGCTCCAAGTTTTGTTCCTACACATTTGAGTTTTGAGGCAGTGAAGTTTTGACACAAAGCACAGGCATGGGTTTTCATTTTTGCCTAAATTTTGTCTAAGTATCAAAGTCAGGTGGAACATGCTAAGTGTCATCTACTGAGACACATTATACTTTGTTTCTAAAAGTAGCGAAATGTGCCACGTGTCCCATTATAACTCAGCAGAGTGTGACAAGTGTTGGCATCTGTGTTTCAAGTTTCGTATGAGTTTTAAAAGCTTCTTTTAATAAGCTTTTCTTAGTGTGTATAGAGGGCACCAAGTGGAAACTATGGAAGGTTTCAATGTGTTTCTCTAAATGCAATTGAAAGTGCCATTTGTCCCTTGTTAAAGCTTGGTAGAGATTGCCAAGTGTCAACATCCACAGTTTCTTCCTTTTGTTTCACTATTAAGTAAGAACTATGGTGGGCCTCAAGTTTTGTTTCTAAAGTAAGTGGAAGCCATCAAGTGTCATCATTTATATTAATCTAAAATGAGTCTCGACTATTTATATATTATAGCTAGAGCCCCGCAGAGACTGCCACATGTCATCTTCTGTATGACTCTCAAAAAGTATCTAAAGCTTCTATAGACAAGTGAAAGCTACCATGTGTCACATGTTAAAGATTAGTGGAAAGCGCCACCTATCCTCATTCCCTTTTTAAAGATACTTGGGAAAGAAGTGTTGTGGGTCCCATTTTTTGTAAGTTGATGAAGTTTTGAAGTAGCTGATAGATGTCAAAGATAGAGCACTCCTAATATAAAGATAGTAAAGAGTATATGTTGCATGGAAAGTTTCGTGCGTCTTTTGTAAGTGTTGTGAAAGCTACCAAGTGTCATTTTTTGGTGACTCATAAATAATGAGATAGTTATCAAGAGAGGTAGGTGGAAGCTACCATGTGTCCTCACCTATTTCATAGTGGGAAGCATTATGTGTATCTAATTCAGCCAATGAACTTGTAGGGAGACTAAACATTTCAAATCCAAAAAAATATCTTCTATTAAACACTTCGAGTTAAGTTAGAGTTTAGTTAGACCATTGAGAAGGGAACGTGTAGGAAATCTTGAGCTAGTTCAATGCTTTAAATATAGGTGCAGATGAGGGGAGAGTGGATCAGAAGATATCATCATCAGAAGAGAGAATTTTCTGCAAGAGATTGTTATCAAGAAGTTTTAGACTTTTTTGTTGTGGCTAGTAATATCATTTGCCTTTGTTTTATTTTCTTGATTTATAAAGTTTGTATAACTATGCATGTATTTGTTCCCTTTATATGACTGGAGAATTAATAAGAAGACTGAGTTATGTGCCTTTGTTGATATTTTTTGTGTTACTAGAAAAATAGTCTAAGTTATGAGCCTTTGATTTTATTGTTTTCATCTTTTACATTGATCATGCATTGTTTGCTCTTTAATGTTATTGAATCCTAAATATAGCTTCATTGTGCTTAGTATTAAAGGATGAATTAAACTCAGGCGCATCACCATAGTTAAATTTTCTTTTGTTGCATTGGTGTTTTTGTTTAATTTCTATCCCTTTTCTCACAATACTTTTGAGATAAAGAAGAGCCAGCTTCTTTAAAATCTGGAGGTCATTTTAGGTTCCAAGTCCCACATTCTTGAAACTTCCCATTGTTGGTGTTGGAAATAGTGCAATTTTAAGCATCAACAATTTTTGGCATGCCTGGTGGGACAATAATCTCTTGAAGTTTCTTTCAAGACTGTATGAACTAAAGAGCTACAAGGAGTCAAAGTTGTGGACCAGTAACAAGATCTCAATCTAATAGGAAACTAGGTATTCTTTTACCACCATTGATAATTAATTCAAGAAGGGTCAATCATTTTATAGCAACACTAAGAGAAAACATGGGAGCACTTATAGCCCCAAGGAATTATGCAAGTTAGAACACTGGTAGTCCTCTAATTCTCCTAGTACCACCAGCCACTTGCGATCCTATTCTAATAAATGCCTTTAAATCTCTACCAAAATTTAGTGGGAAAGATTTCAAAACACTTGAAGAACATCTTCAATATGTGTTTGATGTCTGTGCAATACATGTGATCACATAGTAGAATGTGGCTATAAGATTATTAGGAGCTTCTTTTAAGGGGAAGGCTCTAGACTGGTATAGATCTTTGACCCCAAATACAATATCTACATGGGATCATCTTGGAGATGCTTTCTTTGAAAGATTTGAAGAAAAGGGTGATAAATCTTCTTTGTTTCAATAATTAATTACTATCAAAAGGGCACCACAAGAAGCAATGTCTAATTTCAATTCAAGATTTCAAAAGACTTGGGAAAGAATTCCTGCTATGACAAGACCATTACTAGGTATGGCTATAGTATTTTACCTTAAATCCTTAAATTTAGATATATCAATAATGATTTAGTCACTTGGAGGTCAAACTCTACCAAAAGCCTATGACTATGCATTCAGAGCTGAAAATAACTTAGTAGATGCTGAAAAGTTGCCCCCAAGGCCTCCCATGCCCATATTTCTAGATATTACCTTACCTTTGCCTCAAGAAGCCCTTAATCCCATAACCCCACTTGTGTCTATGTATACATTTCATTAACAACCTACTAAATAACTTGTCCCTATCCAGTCATCTAAGATGGATACTATTAAGAACATCTTAAGGACATTTTCTAATGATTTAATTTACCTAAAAAGATAGTAGAATCCTTATCTTAGACCCCAATATCAAGGCTACCAAGGAAATATATTTCCACCATAGCTAAACCAGTATCAAGGTCCTCAAAGGCAAACTAACCCTTAGCCATCGAGCCGATTAGTTGCAGTCCCTACACCCTCACAAACTGTTCCCCCTAATCTAAATAGGGAGATTATTCAAGGGTAGAATAATTATGCAAATGGCACTAATGCCTAGTGTTTCCCTTGTAATAATGCTCATATGCCCAGGGATTGTCCCATGGGTCATCTATAGCAAAAGATAGCAGAGCAAAGAAGAATGGATGGATAATTTGCAAACACTTATGATACTCAACCCTACCAATCCCCTGGTATGCAAAACTCAGTCCTAATGGTTCAGATGCAAGGGATGTCTTTACAATAAGTAGAATAAATAGCCCTTGAGCATGATTTATTTTCATGGGTTGAAGATGAAGAGTTAGTATTCTTAAATGAAGATTCTACTTCTAAGAAGTCATTGGTACAATTAGATTACTACACCAGATCTAAGAGAAGGATGATGGAACAACTTGAAGTCACAAATAATGAGATTATGGGGATTCATCCATTTCAAAATCATCAAAACATAGCTGCTAGACAAGAAATACCTTAGCTAGTGTAGAACCAAGTAGTTTCTAGATAAGTTCAAGAAAAATCAAGGTACCCTTATTAACTAAGAACCCAAACACTAGGACCGGTGAATGTGGTGGATCAACTAAAGAGGACCCTAACACATGTATCAATATGGGACATATTAGCTTTTCCTGAATAGAAGACACTTGCAAGAAGCTCTGTAGGGCCAAACAATGCCTAAACATACTAGTACCAAAGAAGGACCTACTGATAAGGAAAATCTCAAAGACATGGTTCCTCTACAGACAACAACCCTTTTGAATAATGCACCAGAGGTAAGCAAATCCAAACCAGAGCCCTTCTATTTGAATTTGATAGTTGAAAAGAAACTATTACATAATGCAATGATAGACTCAGGGTCTAGTACTATAATAATGCCTAAGCAAATAGTAGATACTTTAAAAATAAAGTATGAGTCACTTACTAGAGGAGTTATGTAGCTAGATGGCAAATCGGTGCAAACAATAGAGAAAATTAAATAACTCCCATTGAAATTATATACTTGCCCTAATATAATTTTCAATCAAGATGTGGTAGTCATAGATATACCCCTTATATGTGGCCTATGTTTATCTAGAGAGTTCACAGTCAAGATAAGAAGAAGATATATGTCACTAGATTGGTCTCACCTCATTTTAAGAACCAAATATGGTTTAAAAATGAAAATACTACTTGAGTCACTATCTAAGGATCACATCACCAATGAACTGAACCCAAAATTAGAGGCACCTCATGCTATATTGAATAAGGAAGAAAGGGTCTTTGTTGAAGAGTTAGGTGACTACACTGAACATGACCAAGAAGAGGAAAATAACCAGTTGTTAGGTATGATGCAAAGTGACACATATGAAAATTATGACTCTACTAGTTTGGGCACTTATGTCATATTTGATGAATACCATGAAATTCCAAATGTTTTAAGGGAAGAAATGTCAGACTCAAGAATCTAAAAAAGACTTAGAAATCTGGACCTTAAATTTTGATGGGGCATTAAGTAAAAATGGTGTTAGAGCAAATATTTGTCTTGTTAGTCCAAATGGTGAGAAAAATTTAAGATCTATCTATTTCTGATTTTCTTGTACTAATAATGATGTTGAATATGAATCCTTAGTATATGGTCTCATGCTAGCCAAGAAAAAAGGAGTGAAGAATCTAATAGCAAAAGGAGATTCAGAACTAGTGGTGAAACAAATCAGAGAAAAGGCAATAACCAAAAATGTAAGGATGAGATCCTATAGACACATAATTTGGGACTTAATAGATGATTTTGAAGCTTTCAATATTGAAGTACTTCTTAGAACCCAAAATTTTGAAGCAGATAGGATGGCATAGATTGGCTCATAGTTTGACCCTAGAGGGTGAACCTGAAGAGATTCCTATAAATGGGATCTACCTGAAACATTTCATTTAAGTAGCATCTCCCATGTATTATAGTTAGATAGTTTCCCTTTCCTTGTTTCTTTGTTTTCCCATTTTTATTTCCCACTCTTTATTTTAAATAAGTGTTCTATGAATCAAATTTTTTGAAATTCTCACATTCATTAAGTCTCTCTCAAATCTCCAAAATTCCCCAAGGTACCTTTATGCAACCACTTTCATGATGTGTCTGACTCATTATCCCACATAGATTTAATAAAATTTACTAATATTTATCCAATTTTAATGTCATTTTGAGACTTTATGGGTCATTAAATACCCCAATAACAAGAGTTAAGGCTTAATAGTGTCTCATTCATTATTTTGTCTACTAATAAAATCCCTGTTACCTGCATTTGCTAAGAAAATCCCTGTTACCTACACTTTCCATTCATAGCAAAACCTACTTAGTAAAAGTGCCTTCCCTATTGCAAAGCTTCCATACTTGTTACATGAGTTCACTAATTCCCAATATAGACATAGATATGGAGGAGGCACAGTATTCAAAATAGGGGCTTGGGATTTATGAATCCATTGATAAGCTTCCCACCAACAAATCATATGCTTCAACCCCTGCACAACCCTTAAAGACCTATCTAATGACTAGAATCCCTGAAGTTGGTTATGTGATCGACCTAGTAAAGGTGAAGGATTTTGCAGATGGAATCATGGACCCAACCCTTCAAAAGTTTGGCAAAGATCTATGATAATGGGCACACCAAATATGTATCTAGAGGTCAAGGGCTAGACGATACAAAACATTCACAATGAGGATATGGACTTCCCAACTGGCACAATTCATTGTCCCAAGTGTACATCCATGCCCCAACTTAGTTGAAATATGTGTTAAATTGTTTCATGCACCCTCAAGCACCATACAATAGGGTCAATTCATGGTTGAAATTAAATTGAAGGCTATCAGAGACATGTTGGCCCTATATCATGACAAGATAGCCACATTTCCCACTATTGCCAAAATGCAAAAAACATTGGCAAATGTTAATAATCAAATGAGGTTTCTAAAATCAAAATTGCAATTAGGAGATGATGATACCACTGTGCCAGTGATGCCAATAGTAAAAGCACAATTTACTCATGCCAATCAAAAGGCACTATCCATGATGTCATTCATTTTTGGAGTGAAAGACAACATAACTATTTATGATTGGCAAATGGCCATTCTTTTTAGATTAAAAACTATAGACAAGTCTCTGGAGTATCAGTTGGATTTCTCTAAGTAGATTGCCTATTCAATGGTTGAACAACTCACCCATTTCAAATCTAAAGTGGTTTTAAGGTATTCTTCTTATTTATTTCACCTCATGTTGTATCAAAACTCTAGCTTCTTTTCATAATGCATTCATCTGAATATGTATGACCCAAGTTTCAGTCATAATAGGACCATTCCTATGTCCACATGGACACATATCTTGTCTAAAAAAAGTGACCCCTATGAATTTTGGGAAATTTTTGTTACCCCTGCCTTTTGTCATCTAAGCTTAGATCCTGTTGAAAATAGATTAACTCCAAGTGTCAAAAGCCTCATGACAAATTGCACTATTCCTTGTGACTACTTTTTTAGATCCCATCATACTATCATTAGGGTCCATGGTTTTAATGGAGAACTAGTGTTGCTACCCAGTATTTTGACTCTTAGGTTAGCTTTTTTAAAGATCACCTGGTAAGTGTCTATGGTTGATAATGACTATGGCACTAGGAAGAATAAGAAGAAAATGTATGATATTCCATGGGTAGAGAAAAACATGACCCTAAAGGTTAGAGATGCTGAGCACTTGTTGCTGAGGAAGCTATCTTGCCTAAGTTTCTTTATGATTGAAGATAAATGGGGATATGACCCAAGCAATTTCATAACCTCATGGGTTAAGAATAACAAGGTCACCATTAGAATTGTGCATGAGGACTGTCCCTTTTGGGAAAATAGAAGAAATCCTAAGGAAGATATTCCTGATTTGCAAGTAGAATTGATAGATTTGCCCTTGCAGGAGGCTAGACCATGAGAGAACTTCTATGTTAAGCAAAAGTATTTTGACCCTAAAATTAGAATGACCTCTGATTTAAGAAGGGAATTGAAGGGCAAAGACTAGAAATTTGAGAAAATAGAAGCCTATTGGAAGTATAGGTAGGAAATTTTTGAGATAACTCATTCTTTTGGTAATGTAGATTTAGATGAGAAATGGGAGGCAATATGGGATTAATGTCATCCATCTCCTATCTTTAGCCCTGATATAAGCAAACTATAGACATAGGGTGGAGAGTTAGAAGTGGAAGTAGAATCTAGTCATACAGTGTAGGCCCCAAGACAAACCTCATCTATAGTCATTGTAGCTATCTAACCCCAATCTCTCAGTGCCATAGAAAAACAAAAGAGTGTCATATCCTCACCACCTAGATCTTCTCCATCAGTGTCATCCTTTGGGGTTCCCAATTTCATGCAATCACCACTAATAGTAGTGGTAAATGTTGAAGAGAAAGAAGCATAGTAAGAAGAAAAAAGGCCAAGGAAACATAAGAAGCTAAAACTTCAACCTAATTCAATGGAGGAGGTATAACTATTGAGTACATTTTTTGCTCCTTAGGTACTTGTTACTTCTCCTTCTTCTCAATCTTTTTCTTCTTCTATAGGAGTGGCAATCCCAACTGGCCAAATAATCTCCCCTGCCACCTCTGCTATGCCAATTTCCTAAGAAACCTCACCTATAGCTACTCAAGCCATCTCATCCTAGGCCACCTCATTGCATTCATTTTACCCCTCTATCCCAAAGAGAATACCTTCCCAGTTTCCCCCTAGCCAACATTTGGATATTCCTTATGGCTTGTCACAGGGTTATCCTTTTATAGGTGGGTTCATTGCCTCTCCCTTTACTTTCCAAGCTCAATCAGACATTGCTAAGAAGGCTAGGGAAGCCTAGATGGATAAAAAGAGGAGGAAAGATAATAAAGCTCTAGATACACCACATATGAGGTCATAATTTGACCTAATCTAGCAGTAGCTAACTGTGACCCATTTGTCACTTAATGTAGTCAAGCCAAATGAGCAGATGCAGCCTCAAGATTATACAATAAATGTAGTGGCTATGGATATGTCACTTTTCTGACCACAAGATAGGGTTAAGTTGTTGAATGAATCCACTTCTACTATAGCTACTAGTTATTTAAAAGTATTAACGAAGTTGTAGAAGATGAAGGCTGATCTAGCTCAAGAGAAGGCAAATAGTAGCAATCTGGCTACATAGATTAAATCAAATAATGATGAAATAGAGAGTCTCAATAAATAGTTCCAAGATATTATTTCTTGTCAGACTCACTAGGCTATTCAATCCCTAAATGTTTCTTTGAAAGAAGAGTTGACACAAGAAAAATCTACAGTGATAGCCCTAAGGCAGGAAAAGGCAACACTATAAAAAGAATGTCAGGAAAACCTACAATAGGTCACTCAATTCCAACAAAAGCTACTTAATGATCAAAATAATACTACTACAATACAAGCCCAACTTCAAGCTAAGCAACAAATAAAAAACAATCGACACTTCAGTTGGATAATAGGCTAAAGAATGTAGGAGTTTTGAATTTGGTCAAGGAGATATATGTATCAGTATGGAAAAGAATCTCTGAGGAGATTACTCAGCTTAGACTCTCTTTAACTTTTCTGATAAATGCACAAAAATTGTGTAAAAAGGTGGAGACTTCAATTCAAGTCACTCTGTCCACTATCTATTTGAGAGTGTTTGATTCTCAAATGCTACTACAAAATCTATATGACACAACTAATGGAACATTATTAGCAGCAGGGATTAGTGATAGAATGATTGCTGTAAAAAGGGTTAACAAAGTTCTTAGTTGTAACTCCATAATAATTAATTAGAAAGAGATTCTTGATGTGGTAAAAGAGGGAATCAAAGACATGAAGCAACATATTGAAGATCTAGTGCAATTGGGTCTTCCCTCCCCTTTTCTTGATAGCAACATTGTGTTAATGGTTGATGAGATTAAACCTTTGTTGTTAGCTAGACAAAATGATCAGTCAGTTTTCTAGGGTTTAACAAATGATTCACCAGTGCCAAAAGTGGAAGCCATCTTGACCCCCATTTCCTAGCTTGAATTTCAATTGAAGGTTGCAGTTCATATTTTGTAGAGTTTTTTTCACAAGGACATCATCAACCTTGATTTAGCCTTCCAAGAATTGTAAAATAAGTAGGGACTATTTGATGTTGAGTGGTCTATTTATCAGATAGCCTTATAGAAGTTATGATTTTTGCCACATTTTATATATTCTATGGATTCTTTTTTGATTAGGCTCAAAATTACTTAGGGTCACCAAGAAATGTATAGTAAAATACTGTACATTTTATTTTGAGTTTTAGTTGTGTGCTGCATGATTTGTCCCTATGCATTTCAGTTTTGATGCAGTGAAGTTTTGACACAAAGCGTGGGTGTGGGTTTTCATTTTTTCTTAAATTTTGTCTAAGTATCAAAGTCACATGGAACATTCCAAGTGTCAACTTCTGAGACACATTATAATTTATTTCTAAACGTAGCAAAATGTGCCACATGTCCCATTATAACTCAGTAGAGCGCGACAAGTGTTGGCATCCAAATTTCAAGTTTCTTATGAGTTCAAAATCTTCTTTCAACAAGCTTTTCTCAATGCATGAAGAGGGTGCCAAGTGGAAACTATGGAAGGTTTCAATGTGTTTCTCTAAATGCAGTAGAAAGCACCATGTGTCCCTTGTTAAAGCTTGGCAGAGACCACCAAGTGTCAACATTCCTAGTTTCTTCCTTTTGTTTCATTATTAAGTGGGAACTGTGGTGGACCCATGTTTTGTTTCTAAATTAAGTGGAAAATACCAAGTGTCATCATTTGTGTGAATCTAAAATGAGTCCTAAATGTTTCTATAGTATAGCTAGAGCCCCATAGATATTACCATGTGTCATCTTTTGCAGGACTCTCAAAAAGTATCTAAAGCTTCTATAGACAAGCATAAGCTACCATGTGTCACCTATTAAATATCAACAAAAAGTGCCACCTATCCCCATTCCCCTTTTGAATTTTCTTAGGTAAGAAGTGTTGTGGGTCCCATTTTCTATAAGTTGATAAAGTTTTAAAGCAGTGGACTATGACAGATGTCAAAGATAGAGCACTTTTGATACAAAGACATAGTAAAGAGTATAGGTTATGTAGAAAGTGTCATGTGTCTTCTATAAGTGCCATAGAAGCTGCCAAGTGTCATTTTTTGGTGACTCTTGAATAATGAGATGGTTATCAAGAGAGGCAAGTGGAAGCTACCAAGTGTCCTCACCTATTTCACAGTGGGAAGCATCACGTGTATATAATTCAGCCAATGAACTTGCAGGGAGACTAAACATTTCAGATCCAAAAAAATATCTTCTATTAAACACTTCAAGTTAATGTAGAGTTCAGTTAGACCATTGGGAAGGGAACATGTAGGTAATATTGAGCTAGTCTGATGCTTTAAATATAGGTGTAGATGAGGGGAGAGTGGATCAAAAGATATCATCATCAAAAGAGAGAATTTTCTGCAAGAGATTGTTATCAAGAAGTTTTAGACTTTTTTTGTTGTGGCTAATAATATCATTTGCCTTTGTTCTATTTTCTTGATTTAGAAATTTTGTATAAATGTGCATGTATCTATGCCTTTTATGTGACTAGAAAATTAATAAGAAGACTGAGTTCTGTGCCTTTGTTGATATTTTTTGTGTTACTGCAAAAATAGTCTACATTGTGAGCCTTTGATTCTATTGTTTCCATCTTTTACATTGATCATGCATTGTTTGCTCTTTAATGTAATTAAATCCTAAATATAGCTTCATTGTGCTTAGTATTCAAGGATGAATTAAACTTAGGCGCATCACCATAGTTAAATTTTATTTCATTGCATTAGTGTTTCTATTTAATTTCTATCCATTTTCTCACAATACTTTTGAGATAAAAAAGAGCTAGCTTCTTTAAAATCTGCAGGTCATTTTAGGTCGCAAGTCCCATATTCCTGAAACTTCCCATTATTGGGTTTGGAAACATCACAATTTTAAGCATCAACAGAACCTAAATTATAGCTTGAAGTTAGGAAAAATGAAAGAGTATGGGGAGCACTACAAGTGGGATGTTTAATTGGATTTATGGATAAGATCAAAGGCTATGACATACATTTCTCAATCTTGTTTTCAAAATCCTAGGAAGATAGAATAGTTTCAATCATTGGAATTACCCTTGATATCATATAGTAACTCATTTCTCATGAGACTAGTTTGGTGAATGAGGAAACAAAGATTTACTATTTACTGAGCAATTTTAAAATGGATAAAGAGGCATTTCTTGAGGTGGGAGAGAAATTAGAGAAACTTCATAATGTTTTTGATCAAGAATCATTTCCCAAGCCATTTT
Organism: Torreya grandis; assembly: GCA_037957365.1. Taxonomy (NCBI): domain Eukaryota; kingdom Viridiplantae; phylum Streptophyta; class Pinopsida; order Cupressales; family Taxaceae; genus Torreya; species Torreya grandis. The sequence goes on along the minus strand of JARHVA010006380.1, from coordinate 867,384 downwards.
TGGAGATTGATTTTCATTGAATATATTAGTATGTTACCTTGGAATGTATGTACAATGTAGTTATATGGTCCTTATTTAGAATGTTGAATTACTTTAGGCATGATGTGCCCTTTAGTCTTCCATTTATTATTCTAAATCTATGGAGGTGTCGATCATGAAGTTTAAACATGGAAATTTATTAACTCATAGACATGAGGGAGTTAACTCATTTCTAAATATTCTAAGGGTATGAATCAAATCAATTATAACATATCCCATCCCTAGAATGAAAAGATAGATAAGGTACCTATGGACATCAGAAAAACTAATTTTTTTTGATAAAATACTGTAGGAGTTCAAGTAGGGTTACTAAGAAAAATAAGAACACTAAGAAACTTATGGAGAATATAATTAGTAAGTATGAAGGAAGAATAAAAATCCATAATAAAACATCAAAAAATATTAAAGAGTGCATCTAAGCCTGTAGGGTCTAGCTATGGGAAATAGGGACTTTAGGACATGCATAGTAAAGAGGGAGATTTGATGGGGGATTTTATTGATGTTGAAGATGGAAATGAACATCTAAGGGAATATTAGCAATAATTAGAATAGGGAATCAAATTATATTAGAATCTAGTAGTTGAGAGTGCAAAATAGGAAGCCTAGTTATGTTCCCATGGATAAAGGGGAGACATCTTAGAACAAGCATTTGAAGGATCAAAATGAGGCCTTTAAAAATTTGGTTACCTTTATTAAAGAAAAGGAAATCTTAGATAAGATATTTGAATAGATCAACCTTCAAAAATCTATTATGTAGTGATTTATATAAGAGATCACAAAGCAAAAGGAAAGGTTAACTTCCTATAGTAGGAAAACTCAAGGATGAATCAAATCTTTTCATCTAGGGAGGAGGATCAAAAAATTTAAAGTTTATCATTCAAGGTGGAGATATTAGAATAGGAGAATGATAAAATCCATAAAAACATAATTTTTTAATAAAAAAATATAGACAATATGTTATGTATGAGGGCATACATAATGTTGAAAACTTGCAAGCTCACCTTAGTCAACATTTTGAGCCTAGTGTTAGTGGCAAAGAGAAGGGCTAGAAGGGGAAGATCAATGGATATTAGTATGGCATTAACCAGGATAAATTTTTTATCCGTATTGATATGAACCTTAAAAATATTAAATCTTATTGGGAAGATTTTTCTAGTAGTTTATATTTAGACTAGTTTCTTTGATGGTTCTTTGTTGGGTTCAAGGATGTTTTAAGCTATTTATGGGCCTGTTTGGTCCTATATCTTATTTAGTCATTGGTAGACCATGGTTCCTTTTTTGTTTATACTTCCCTTATGGTCTGGGGACAATATCCCCCCTTTAATCTAAATATATATATATATATATATATATATATATATAATTTAATTAATACCAAGGCTAAGATTCAATTAATCCCACTTAGAATTAAATTTTCTAATAAAATAAAAAATTAATACACCATTCATCCTACTACCTTATGCAATATCTAATCTACCAAATGAAAGAGTAAAATTTAGGAATACTTACCTTGAATTTAACATGTCATGCCTCTATCTCTCCCTTGTCTAATGGTGATTTTCAAGATATTGTTGTGGATTTGTAAGGATCATAATATATAAATCATCTAAAGGCTAAAATACTCCAAATTTTCATCCAAAAATTTCTCTCAAGACAAGCTTCTTTCCCTCCAAGGCAAATACCTAAGAAATGAATCCTGAAGTGTAGAAATAATAGAATTGTCAAATGTAGAAATGTGAAAATAAATATTCCTCTATTTATAAATGAAGTGAAAGGGTATTTGTAACCAAGGATTGAACCCAAACCCTATTAATAATTTCATTGACAAGGTTAGGCAGCTCAATCTTGTTTGATAGGAAATATATCTTTTAGGCCTTGAACTAGGTTTCCTCGGCTTAAAAAGTTATTTCATATGCATTGAATCACAAAAAATATAAAATAGGTTGACATAGTTGGAAAATGAATAAAAATAGGTGTATGCTTAGTTAGGAGCTATTTTGGAATGTGTATTTATTATAGGAGTATATTGGGTTTCAAATGCTTAGGGAGTTGGTTAAAACATAACTTTTAGTGATTTAAAGTAATGGTATTATTGGAGTTCTATGTTGAAACAAAACTTGAGATAGGGGTGTTCATGTCATAACCTCAAAATTAGTCCAACAAGGGATTGACCATAGGCTATGGGTCAATTACTATTAGGACAAACCTCTATATTTTAAGGGGTTAGCTCCCTTGATTTGAAAATTCAATGCTCTTTATCTAAATCTAAACTCTATGGGTAATGAAAAGGGTCAATAATATTTCATAGGAATGAAAACCTACTATAAATTGTGGTGATGTCAGAATTCATTTATCCACTCTTTGGGCTTGAACTCTTCATCACACTAATAAACTATGAATAGAACTAACACATGATTTCAATGACTTCCAAGCATCACTATTTTACCTAGAGGTTAGTTTAATTGTCTTAAGATAGAGGGAAATAAGGGTAAGACCTGATCAAAAACACTCATAGTCATAAATCCACTTCAAGCTTATGACATCAACATCAAGACACACTAGATGACATACAAGGAAAGTTTTTTAGAACTTAAGTGGAACTTCGACCTAAAAAGGGAAGATAAAATAACTTTTTGCATATCAAAAAATCATGAGACACTAATTACTAGTTAATAAGCAATTGAAAATTCTCTATGCATCACTCTAAGAGGTGTACAAGTATAAGTGTTGGTAGAGTTTCCTCATATGAGTCTGAGGGATATAAATCAAGGCTTAGAAGCCTAAAAATATAGAATAATGGGATGAGATAGGAGGGTTTAATGGAATATAATGGTGTATAATGGGTCACTAATGACCAAATTCAACTCAAAATATAATTTACAAAAGTGATACAATTCTCATTCCAATTCCTTCATGCATTGGACCTATTTGAATGCTTCTTGAATGAGATGTTAGAATTGGAAATTAGGTAAGGGAGGATAAGTCAAATTTATTTACAATTCATCAAAGTATTTACCATGCTTATAATATTCCATCATGCTCCCCTTTGGTAGTTACAATCATCAATTAGGCCACCATGATCATGTAGCAGCCCATACTTCTCCAGATCAAGTTGACAAAGTTAAGGAAACCAATTTATTCCACTTCTAAAACTATGAAATGTTAATTAAATGGAATTAAATGGTTATTTACCAATGTATCATCCTTTTATTAACTCATTCTATTATCCCTTTAGTGCTAATTTGATCTCTTTTGATGATAACATAGGCCAATTACACGAAATTGTCTAACTACTTACATATGGACCATCATAAAACCTGAAACAATGCTTGAAAACCTATCTATGAATGTGATAAATGCCTAAAAAAATATCTAACAATGAAATAGGTTTATAAATGTATTAATTTCCTAAAATTCCACTTTTCCAAGCTAACTAGTTCATATATTTTCATGCATTGACAAATTGGCAGCTTTGAAGGCACTTGCATAGGTCTTTACAAAAGGAATATTGGTCATGTTAATGTCAGAGGTGAAATAACTATGGATTAAATTAGTGATTCCAAATAATCCAACTTCAATTCTGATATTTACAAACACTTAATCTATTACCACAAGCATTCATGAAGTATACACATCATTCATAGTAGTAAACAAGTGAGATCATGCAAGATCAATCACATAACACATGACATACATGAGAAACCCTATTGGGGAATAGAACCCATTGGAACCTAAAATTGGAATACTATCCTATAATAAAAAGATCCAATTTAGACCATCTATAAATGATCAAGGAACTACAATCCCTATTTAGTGAGACTATAATCCCATAAGGTGCTACCACACCTATTTAGATGAGCTACAATAACAACTAGACCTTTTAGAAAGTATCACCTTTCAAGGAGGCTAAAACCATCTTTGATTTTGAGTTAAAAAATAAACCTATAAATAAATCCACCTTTGAACTAATGTCTACAACACTTGATGATGGACCTCTATTAATCATTCTTCACCTTTGCTCACACTCAATCTACAAGATCAACATTCTACCAACAAAATTATGACCTATAGGTCATAAAAATAATCCTCAATATGTTCTAATCTTCAACTCATCTTCAAGGAACACTACCCCTCCTTTAATCCACAAAAACACACACACAAGCCTCTCTCCAATCTCTCCTTCATCTCAGTCATAAAGTCTATAAATCACCATCTTTGATTTCACTATTTATAGATCAATCTTGATAATCACTACGTTGGTCAGCCATTAGGCATGCCTTAGCCTTTAAATCATATATCATATAAAGACACAAATTAATAAAATATTCATAGGTCATCCAAAGCATCTATGGGTCACTCTTAAGTAGCTACTCCTTTTAATAAGGCCCTTATAGCTCTTATAGATCTCATAAAGACCTATTCACCCATTTAGCTCACCCTCAAGTAAAATAATAACACAAGAACACTTTAAAATATATATTTCCACTCCTTATGTCCCCCTCAACATCCTTAAATGATCATAATCATCTTAGCTCACTTCTACATATGCTTAATCAACTCAAATAGAGACCTTATACATAAGAACACCATTACTGAACAAACAATAAACTTCTTAAGAATTATTCATACTCAAAATAGATTGATCTCACCTCTAAAATACATAAATAGAATCATAATGGATTATAAAACACTCCCAAATAGACTAATACATAAGGAGGCATAAAAAAAACATCAATACAAGCTCAAACATCATTCTTGGGTCATTTGTAAAACATAGTCAAACATATAGTAATATTTGGAGCACCATAAATATGTCTATATACACTTCCAAATCTTCAAATATATATTTATAGATGTGTCTTGGATTCCTCTACCATTTTTAATTTTACTATATGATCAATTTTTTCTTCTGTCAAAATATATGGAAAATATATAAAGCTCTAGTTTTTCCCTATGTTAAATTCAAATATTGGAATGACAACAGTCATAGTTAACCTTTGAACATAATTCTCACATATCATGTCTTCTCAACTTAGATGAAATATGCTCCATTGATCTCTAATGATATTTAACACATAGTCTACCAATTCTAGATATTAAACCTCTATCACTTTGACCTAATCTAATTCAATCTTGAAACATTGACTCAATGCATTCTATCAGTTTTTGTGGATCAACCAAGTCTTTAATGATCAATGCTCACCATTCAATCAATCTTTATGAATGCCCACTCAACATTAGATCCTTATCCTATACCTTTACTAAATAATTAAACATAATTCATCTATCCTCATCTCATAACTTTTTGAATCCATGGAGCAATGCACATCGCTAATCTTGCTCAAGATTTAACTATTCTAAATATTACTATGGGAACCTTGTTTATCTTCTTGAGTAGCCATTTTGAACCTTAATAACTTTTTATTTGCTTACTCATATGATCTCAAATTAGGACCAAATAATCTCCTCACATATGATAATCCAACCATGTGATAAATATCTCTTGAAACCCTCATAAGTGATATATATAATGCCATTAAAATGCCTTCTTAAAAAATTATGTCACAGAGACAACTATGTCAAAACCTACCTGAGAGACCAACTTTTCTCCTGCATTATTTTTTCATGCTTTAGTGCATGACCTCAAATTTATAAAAAATCAACTATGATACAAACTAAATATACCCATATGACTATTTTCTTATGAAACCTACAAACATGCAAGATATAACACTATCAAAAATCTCACTCAGATCTTTTTTCCAAATTTTAAAATTGGATAAGTATGGGAGAACATAGTGAATTATGTCTAAGTAGCCAAATTTTCACTGTTATATCTTTTAACCATGTTTAAACACATGACTTAAGATTTATCACATAATATCTAGGGACTAATGTGATCACAACCATATGACCAATTCCCCTTGACTCATTCACACATGGCAATGGTGATATCATCAAACTACTTACCCAAAAAATTTACCACTAGATGCAAAGTGTTTAGATGAGAACAATGATAAACCAAGTGAATTCCACTCATACACACAAGCACTCAAATAATTATTAGGACCCCTTATACATTCTCAAATCACCATACTCATCTTTGATCCACTCTAACCATGACAACTCTAAATATCAATCAAGCCTTCTTCAATCATACTAGGAGAAAGACATTACACACTTTGTCATTTTCACTTAAGCTATCAAAGCACTTAATCCACTTAATAGGACACCTCCATGATACCACCATGACATCATCATGATAGATATATAATAAAATACCCATTTTTCATTGATCTTAACAACCATCATATACAAAAAAATAAAACTCACCTTCTCTCTCTTTGAAGCACTCCCACAAAAGGAACTTTCCATAATAGGAACTTTCTCCCCCTTTGACACAATGACAAAGTGGGCACCAACTAATCCTAAGGAACTATAAATACCATCAAATAAGAAATGACCATATTATAAAGATCATAAAACCTCACCCTTAGCTTGATCCTACCTTGACAAACTTTATCTTTCTCCATGTCAACACTCTTCTTCATAAACATAAAAACTAATGAAGATAGAACACACAAGACACTAAAATGTGATGAAACTCACTAAAAAGCATCTAAGAGGGAATCCCCCTACTATTTTTGACTGATTTCACATCTTGAGCATATTCATATCTCCACACACCATAAATAACCATCACACATTCTAATTAGCCTCCTCTCTTAAGCTTGCTCTGTTAGAGAAAATGAGCAAAAGCACTGTTCTTCAAACTAGGCCTATCTAGCCTCCTTGTTACCCTAATTTAAACTTATAGAGCCCAAATTTTTAATTAAATACATCTTCAAGACCTAAAAATTCATATTTGGATCACTCTTATATTCCCCCTCAAGCACACCAATTTTCATTACCAATCTCATCCTATGCAACATACTTCCTTCACAAACCTACTAGCCAATTTGCCCTCCATATTGACAAAAAATGAATAACTAGAGAACCAAAAAAATTCAAATATATATGAATATTTATTTGACCACCTATTTATCTAAATAAACATAATAATAATAATTAGACCTTAATTCACAAGGTAAACTACTTTTCTAGCATAGCCCAAAACCCTAGAATCTCAAAAATAAGTAGGGTCAACAAACCTCCTTCTATTCAACCTACACTTATAAAAATTATTAAAAACTTGGATAAACCTATCACACACTATTGGACCAAAAAGTCAGCCTTCATACCTTTGGGATCCTTGATTTCCTATAACCCATTTTAGGCCTACCTTCCCTTAAGCCAAAAACTGAGAAAATTGAGAGCACTAAAAAATCTTAAATTGGCACATACATACCATCAGACCCCAAAAAAACCTAGATCACAACACAAATAAAGTTAAAAACCTTTATGATCCCCAAACACTTATTTACATTTTCATCAATCTCATTAAGCCACTTAAAGCCACCCATCTAATTTTGTACTATATCTTCTTCAAAAACCTCTAAAGTAGGTTCATGAACTCGTTGCTCCCCCTTTACTAATGGCCTTCTAAGATTTAAAAAAGTCTCTATATATATTGGAATTATGATTTTGATCCCTCAAAATTTCTTCTCTATTGAAATGAGTCTCTTAAGAAACATAGATAGATACCTCCTCTTCACCATAATATTTATCATTATGTGTAACTAGGAGTTGCCCACAACTCCTCATATTCATTCTCCTCCTTATTCATCTTATACTTATAGTTATTATTATTATTATTATTATTATTATTATTATTATTATTATTATTATTATTATTATTATTAGTCTTAGGAGAGACAACTTCTTCATCCACTACAACATTCTCCTTTTCTTCTATGATTGGATTGATAATATATGGAGACAACATAGATTCATAACATACCTTTTCATCTAAAGGATCCCCCTTCCAGTTTGGAACATCATTACAAGGGAAAAACATTTGATGTTATTTGTATGATACATTCTCAATAGTAATATTATGTTCACTTGGATCCATACGTACCTTAGGACTAGCTTCAATCAACACCTTGATCTCTTTTTGAGCTTGATCTCTTCATTCTCAACATGAGTAGACAATTAGACCTCTTGGTACTCTTCAAAACTTGAAGAATTATCCACCATAACAAATAAATTACTTGGACTTATAGTCTTATCATGACTCACACTTGTCACCTTTATCTCTGTTAACATTCTTTCTTTATTGCACTCTAGGATCCTGATTAAATATATTTTAACTTATATACCTTTACTTTTATAACCTAACAATGTGACCTCTATGTTCACAATTGTAGCACTCCATATTCCTTGATGGAAAAATAGCTTATCTTACTGTGTTTGGAAAGAAACTTACCCTATGTCCTTTGTCATGACAAACAAAATAACCTTCCCCTTTTGGAGAGGACTCACCTTGTCTAATCTTATGTGTAAAATGGTTTCCAAAGTCTCCCACATCAAGATAGTTGAAGCACCTAATTTTACTTACTCCTTTTGACTGATGACCCCCATCATAGTCCCATGCAAACTCATTTCTAATATGTCTCTTACATTCTCTATCCCTATGACCAAATTTATTACATGTGTAATAGTAGCCATTGAATCTTGCATACCTCTTGGTATTTGTCTATCTAATCTGATTTGTCTTTATTCTACTAGCATATTCATTTCTTTTCTAATGGTTTGTCTTCAAATTCTGATCCACCTTATTCACATTAGTCTTAATCTTATCTAGAGTTGTAGTCTCTATTTCTTCTTTATATCCAGGAAAAATCTTATCACTTGCATGATTTTGATCATTCAAAATGTTATCTAGATCACATGAGTTCTTTTTAAATCTCACAAATGGCTTCACCTTAATAGTTGTCATTTATATCTTAGATTTCAATGATTTATTTTCAAAAATATACCTTGATCATTCATCTTCTTTATCTTTTAGGCATGTAGATAGAATTTATAATTGCCAACTAAGATGCTTGATCATATCTTCATGCTTCTTGACATCTTCACTCAATCTTGCCTCATATACACTAAATTTATCCTCATATTCCTTGAGTTTATATTTAATCTTCTTATTTATCTTCTCCTCAATATTTAGTTCTTCAAGAGCATTCATCAATACAGTCTCATAGTCCACCTCATCTTCATCATTATCTAAATTACTCCAAGTAGACACCTTCTAATGTGAGTAACTTCCTTCCTCAGCCATGAATAGAGATTCATATTTAGTAGGACCATCATCTTCATGATCATATTTTGAGTCACCATCTTCACTCTCATCTAATGAGCTATAATCTCTTTGGTGTAAAAATTTTCTTGTTCTTGAATGACCTCTTCTTGTTGTTATAATTTTTGAATCCTTTCCTCCCATATGTCTTCCTCTCATCATCTTGGACTTCACCATGCTCTTCATCATATTTATTCTCATGATTATGAGGGAAATTCCAAGTAAAATTTCCTATCTCTCCACATTTAAAACATTTGAAGGGTATTTTAACCCTATATACTTCCATGAGCTTGTGTTCAATTTCCTAGTAATAAAAGAAATTAGTTCATCCTCATTAATATCAGAAATGTCATCCTCTTTCGATTTCTTCCCTTGGAACTTATTCTTAGGATTTATATATATCTTAAATGTAGCTTCCTTATTTGGTGGTATATCATCATTTATTGTCATCTCATATACAGTAATGGTGCCATGTAATCGATCCATCTTTAACTGAGTAATATCATGACTCTCTTCTATAGCAGATACTTTTGGATCAAAGTTGAGAGATAGAGACCTTAATACCTTTTAGACTATAGTTTCCTCTTTAATATTTTATCCAAGACCTCTGATGATGTTCATAGCCTCATCAACTCTCTACATAAAGGATGTTATAGAATCTTATTCCTTCATCTTGAGACTTTCAAATTTCCTTATGTGAGTCTATAATTTAGCAAGCTTTGCCTTTAAATATACTTCAAAAGTGATCTTAATTTTGTCCTATATCTATTCATCAAATGTACAATGGACTATCTTTATGTATTTAGTGTCTAAAAGACCATAAGTGATATCATTCATTGCCTTGTAATTGTTTTCAAATAAATTCTTATCTACAGCACTAGATAAAGAAGTAATAGGAGCAATAAAACCATCCAACAAAGATTGCCATACATAAAATCCTAGAGACATAATATATTTTCTCATCCTTGCCCTATAAAAAACATAACTGGATCCATTGAAAATTGGTTTTTTCTTAGTATTAAATCCTCCTCGATGGCTACCCATATTGTGCCTTGGATCACCTTAAAGATATTAAGACTTTACCAAAGGACCTACTCTGATACCAATTATTAGAGGTATAATCACTAAGAGTGGGGGTGGGGTGAATCAATGAGCCCAAATAATCTAAATTCAATTGTGATCCTTACAAACACTTAACTAGTTACCACAATCATTCATGAAGCATAGACATCATTCACAAAAATAACCAAAAGAGACAATAGAAGATCAATCACATAACACATGGCATATGTAGGAAACCCTCTTGGGGAATAAAACCCACTAGAACTTGTAATTAGACTACTATCCTCTAATAACAATATCTAATTTATACCATCTACAAATGATCAAAGAAATACAAGCCCTATTTAGTGAGACTATAATCCCATAAGGTGATACCACACCTATTTAGCTGAGATGCAACAACAACCAGATATTTTAGTATCACATTACAAGGAGGCTACAACCACCTTAAATGTTGAGATACCAGAACAACACCTATATATATAACTACTTTTGAACTAATGTTTACAACACCTAATGATGGACCTTTGCTAATCACTCTTCACCTTCACTCACACTCAATCTAAAAGAAAAGTATTCTACCAATAGAATTATGACCTATACGTCATACAAATAATCCTAAATTTTTTCTTCTATTCAACTCATCCTCAGGGCACTTTATCCCTCCTTCGATCTATAAAACACAAACACACACACAAGCCTCTCTCCAATCTCTCCTTCATCTCACTCATAAAGGCTAGAAATCACCATCTTCTATTTCACTATTTATAGAGAAATATTAATAATCATTACCTTGGTTGGCCATGAGGCATGCCTTAGCCCTTAAGGCATCTCTCACATGAAGATATGGCTCAATACAATCTTCATAGGTTAGCCAAAGCCTATGGGTCACCCTTAAGTAGCTATACCTTTTAATAAGGCCCTTATATCTTTTATAGGTCTCATGAAGACCTATTCACCCATTTAACTCACCCTCAAGTAAAATAATAACATAGGGATGATTGGGGGAAATAATGTATGCCAAATATATGCATATCACTTATGGTTCCAACATTCTTCAATAGATGGGGTTACCCCAGGGATCTGTGATATGGAATAAAATGCTAAAAAGTAGAAGCCTTCTTAAGTAAGGAATTAGATGGAAACTAGGAAATGGCTGGCATATTAAATTCTGGGATGATATTTGGTTAAAGGTCAAGGCTCTCATCACATAAGGAAACTATGGAGAGATTGCTGACTTGGCTACTCAATTTTTTAAAGATAGAGTCAATGATTACATGGATAATAGAAATGGTATGCAGAGCTAAAAAAACTATTAGACTATTGTGATCACCATCCTGAGCTTTTCCCTAGAGTTTGGGAGATTTAGCAGTGAATTTAGGGGACTAAAATCCCTCTCTTCCCCCATGAAGATGAACAATACTAGCGGCTAGATAAGAATGGATCATTTTTAGTCAAGTCTAATTATCATCTCTTGATTCCCAAGGTTCAGAATAAAGATGTATGGAAAAAGGTTTGGAATTATAAACTTATCCCAAAAATTAACATGTTATGGTGGGCTACTGTTCATAAAAAAATCTTGACATAGGATAACCTTCAAAAGAGAGGGTTTACCCTAGTCAACAGATGTTGTTTGTGTGGTTCAAAAGAGGAAACCGTTTCACACCTCTTCATTCACTATGATTTTACTTGGGAATTATGGAGCATAATTCTAAATAACTTTGGTATTGAATGGGTCTGTAATTCTGACCTTAAATAAGTAATCCTTAGCTAGAATCCAACCTTTACACATGCTTGGCTTATGGAATTATGGAATCAAACTCTACCCTATTTGATTTGGAGTTTATGGAAAGAGTACAACCACAAAATTTTTAGGGACACTGCTAGAAATGCATCTAAGGTGTTTCATTCCTTTGTTAAGACTCTTATGGAAAATGTCACCACTGCCCATATTCATTCTATGGTGAAACCCCTATCTCAATTTGAAAATCAAATTGTAGCTAAATGGAAGGTTTTAAACTAGATCCCCGATTATAATAACTCAAAAATTCTATAGAGACTAAATACTAAATGGATTCCCCCAAAGCCTAACTAGATGAAACTCAACTTTGATGGGGCATCCAAGTCTAATGGTAAAGCTAGTAGAGGTGGAATTATAAGAAATGATAAAGGATGGATGATTTCTATCTATGCTAGTGGAATAGGATTCCAGAGCAATAACTATGTTGAAGTAATGGCTCTTTTATGGGGGTTAAAATTGGCTATATCCTTAGAAATAAAGAACTTGAGTATACAAGGAGACTCTAAAATGGTCATAGATGTATTAATAAAGCATCAAATGTGGGAATTAGGCTAAAATATATCACTAGGGATATCCAATTTCTTTTACAAAAGTTCTTCAGAGTGGAGATTTTTAATATTTATAGAGAGGGAAACAGTGTTGTTGATGCTTGTGCCAATCTTGGTCAGCAATTTTTAGATTGGTGGGTGTGGTTCCAAGTTGTCCATATTCCTTTAAACATTAGGGATATTATTCAAAAGGAGATGACTTGTCAAGGATGAGTAAAACTTATGAGAAGGATAGCTCTTGGAGGTGGTCCATTTAGAGGGGGCCATCATGGATCTCAGAACTTGTTAAATATTGTACTATTTTGACAATCATTCATGATTTATTGTATCAAGATGTTAAGGCATGCCGATCTCATTATGAAGATCAATGGAAAATGATTTCCAAGCATGGGAGTAGCCAATGTCATCTCTATATGGTATTTTGAATTATGAGCCATTACATTTTCATTATGCATAAGTGAAAATAAGGGTTTGTAACCACTTCAAAGCTGAAGGTTGAATTTAAGAACTCCACGGGTTAGGTCTGCAAATCTAAAATGGGAGGAGACTAAATTTGAAGAGAACTAGCCTCTTCTTATGAATTCAAAGATAATACATTGGTTTAGCATTACTTTAAAGAAGGGGGAATCAGCCCATATCTGAAAAGGCTTAATGGGTTTGATGAAAACTTGTCTGAGCAATTTGTGAGGTCCTAGTTAAATAAGCATGTCACTATTGGTAGAATCAATTTTGAGATCTCTAAAAAGGTGATTGTTATGGCTACATGAATGACCATGTAGGGGATAAAGCTTTAAAGGAAAAAAAAAATTATGGATCTTGCAAGCCATAAACTATTCCTGGGAGAAGGTGAAGAACTTGCCCCTTATCAAGGAGGATTCAAGCATGCTAAACTACCTGAGCCATGGGATTGAATGTGCTTCATTCTCATGAAGTAATTCATGCTCAAAGGATGATTTACCAAGTTCTATAATTACCATCTCCCTCTTTTAAATCACTTCAGGCACAATGCTCTCATTAGTTTTCCTTTTTACTTGCTCTCCTCTTTAGAACATTCTATCCTTAGGGTGAGAGCAAAAATGTCTAAAAATCTAGATGTGAACCCTATTCCCCTACACCAAGGCCTCATTCTATATTTGTATAATTTTCACCGAGCCCTTAAGCTATCTACGACTATTAGAATTGATAGTGGAGATATTCCTTCCAATCCATTATTTGGTGATGCTATCGATGAGTCCTATTTTTCCCCTACTCATATCAAAACTAAAGACATATCTTTCTCCACTCTAGAAGAGACCCCTATTAACACCCCTAGCTCCTTTGTGAGCAAGAAGGGTAAGAAAATGAAGGTTGATGTAGAGGAAGAGAATATTAGGGGGACCACCGAGGGGATCCAAAAAAATCTTGGTAGGGCCACGGGGGTTTAAGGAGGTAAATCTTATAAGTCTTCTAAGGTTAATAAGGAGGGCTTCTCCTCTAGAATCCAAAGGTCAGGGAAGATTACTGGTAAACCCGCCCCTAAGGCTAGACTTATTGATTATTCAAAGAGCACTTTAGAGGAAACAACCCTGGAGGAAGAGTTTAAGGAATTAGAAATCCAAGAAAATTTTGAAGACACTGAAGGGAAGCAAGAGACTAGGGAAATTGAGGTTACTGAGGAGGATGGTGATGACATTATATAAAATACTGATAAAAAGGGGAAAATGTATGTCAAGGAAGCTGGTGAGGAAATATAGAATGAGATTGGTTGGAAATCTAAAATTGATGCGCTAAAGGATTGTATTTAGAAACTAGAGTAGAACTTCACCAATGGGCTCCAGAATACAATTCTCCTAAACATGTCTATGCTTAAAGAAGTGGGTAATACTAGGCCTACTATTAATATAGAGAATACTGAGAAACTGAATGATCTTCTCAAATCAATGGCTATATAAGGAGAGACCTCTCTGACTCTCATCTTTCCATTTCTTGTTTATTTTGTTTCTGTGTCTATTGGCACTCTGCTAGTGCCATCTCTTCTCAAAAGGCATATTTTTTTGATTGCCTTCTTGTCTTTTTTGCTCTGTAAAGGGTTCGGCCCCTGGTTTGCCACCTTAATTTATCAAAAACATAGGGAAACTTTAAAATATATAGTTCCACTCCTTACATCCCATTTGACATCCTTAAATGATCAAAGTTATATTATCTCACCTTTGTGTATGTTCCATAAACTCAAATAAAGATGTTATACAAAAGAAAACCATTACCAAATGAAAAATAAACTTAATAATCATTTTTCATACTTAATATAAATTTATCACACCTCTAAAATCCACACATAACATCCTCATAGAGTTTACAACACTCCCAAATAGCTTAAGACATTAGGATACATCAAAACAACATCAACATAAGCTCAAACATCCTTCTCGAGTCATTTATAGAACATATTTAAACATATAATCATATTTGGAGCACCATAACTATGTTTTTATACACATCCAAATATTCAAGTCCATTTTTAAAGATGTTCCTTGGAGTCCTCTACCTTTTTTATTTTTACTTCATGATAAAATTTTGATTCTTTTAAAAGATATGGACAAAATATAAATCTCTAGTTTTCCCTATGTTAAATTCAAATATTTTAATGACAATGGTCATGGTTAACCTTTGAATACAATACTTTCATCTCATGTCTTCTCAACTTAGATATAATATGCACCACCAATATATTTTGATATTTAACACATAGTTCTACAATGTTAGATGTTAAACCTTAGTCACTTTGACCTCATCTCATACATTCTTGAGATGTTGACTCAATGCACTCTATCGATCTCTATAGATCAACCAATTCTTTAATGATCAACACTCACCATTTGATCAATTTGTATGAATGCCTACTCACAATTAGATCTTTATACTATACCTTTACTTAGTAATTAAACACTGTGCACCTGTCCTCATATCACTACTTCCTAACTTCTTGGAGTAGCATACACCATCGATCTTGCTCAAGATTTAACTCTTTCAAAAATGACTATGGGAACCTTGCGTATCTACCTGAGTAGCCATTTTTGAACCTTAATAACTTCTTAAGTGCTTACTCACATGATCTCCAATTTTTACCAGATGATCTCCTTACATAGGATAATCTAACTATGTGATAAATAGCTCTTATAACCTTCATTTGTATGATATATAACAATATTGAAATTCCTTCTTTAATTTTTTTGTCATAGATCCAACTATGTGAAAACATTCCTAAGAGACCAACTTTGCTTTTGCATAATTTTTACCATACTTTAGTGCATGATATAAAATTTAGTGAAAATCAAATATGCTTAAAATTGAACAGACCCATATGATCAATTTATCTAGACACCCTCACATGTGCAATATATAACACTATCAAAAATTTGACTTGGCTCTTTTTTCCCACATTACAAAATTGGTTAAGTATGGGAAAACATAGTGAATTCTATTTGATTAACTAATGTTGTACCCTCATATCCTTTGAACATGATTTGATGAATGAATTAAGATTTTTTTCATAACAACTAGGGACTACTATGATAAAAATAATATGACTAGCCACCCTTGACTCATTCACATGTGGTAATGATGATGTCATTAAAATGCCTACTCAAAATTCCTGACACTAGACCTAAAGTGTCTAGATGAGAACAATGATGAACTGAGTGAATTCCACTCATGTAAACAATCACTCAAATTAGTATTGACTTCTGATAGGACCCCTTTCACATGCTCAAATCACCATCTTCATCTCTGAACCTCTCTAACCATGCCAAATCTTAATATCAACCAATCTTTCTTCAAACATACTAGGACAAGCACATTGCACACTTTACCATTGTCATTTAAGCTTTCAAATCACTTCATTCACTCAAAATGAAACCACCATTAAATCATCATGATAACTCTCTAATAGCTAAGACTTTAGAATCTAGATAATGTCCCAAACTATCCATTCCATGAATTGGAAACATTAAATACTATCAAACACCCTTCATTCTAATCAAAACCATAAAAGGTGGTAATTGAACTCCCATTCAAAGGATGGATGAAGATATGAACTTTCAAAGGTGTCCTTAGGGTGGTTTGCAGGCCATTTGTGAGTACCTACATTCTTAATGTTCATTAATAAGTTTTGGAATCTCCAATACCAATTAATATATCATGGATTATTTTTACACATGGGTACCTAAAATATCCTAATATCGTTTGGTTATAAATTCCATGATGTGGAGTGGGTGAGCTCTTAAAGTTGATCTTCAAACTACCTGTGTATAGGGTTGGGTGATTCACGCAATATTTTTAGATTTTTATGATATTTACACACCTATATCAATCTATAAGCTCTTCATTATTTCCTATATAATCATCATATCCCCTCAATTGATCATACAACTAGCTATAGAATCATAGAGGATCCCTGATGTGGCACTAAGCTCTATAAGTAGGCCTAAAGACTACTTGTTTGGCTTGTCTTCAATGAAATTTGATAGTATTTATGGGTTTTATAATAATTTGAAGGAATATTTAGGATATATTCACCATGTTTCATTTATTTAACACCATTTTATGCTCCAATTCCATCTTGTAGACCTCCCAAGCTTAATTTTGCATGTTTAGTAGATTGACTGGTTGCCTATACCTATCTTAGTCATAGATGAAATATTTGGTATACCCACTATTTTTTTGAATAATAAAATAGTATTATTACCTTTTATTACTCAAAAATAACTTATCTATCAATTTTTAATACTCAATTGTGCCTTTAAGGCCCTTAAATGACCATTTTAGTCCAAATTGCCCTTATCCTGCCTATAGATTATTTTGGCATGGATCCTTGCATTTGAGGTCATTGTATATGGAACAATAACCATTATACTTCTCTGATTTTTTTGACCTTCATCCTTATCCATTAAATTATATAAATTCATGAATTTATTATCCTTTCTAGGATTCTAATTTACATATGGAGGGTTTTAAGGTTGGGGTTTAATTTGACTCTTATATGTCTGTAGACATTTACTCTATGGTTTGACTAAGTATAGACTTATTGAATGGCCATGGGAGTCTTATTAGTGTATCTTAGGTCTCATATCATTTTATTCATCCCTTATCTACAATTTTCTTTTTGTTCGCAATTCACATGAATGCCCTTAGAGATATTTGATGGAGTTATACCTGAAACCCTATTTTTCCTTTCATACATGTAGATTGATTGGGAATGAGTTATTAGTCTTATAAAAATTTAATTATAGTTTTATCATCAAAAATAGTTACTCATTTATTTATACTATTATATTTTCATTTGGCCTCTGTGCCCTTACAATAGCTCCTTGCTCCCATTAACAAAACTACCTTGGATGATTAGCCTTTAGGTGTTAGTCTATGTTAAGGGTTGGGTAGGGGATTATCTCTTTCCATATAAATGTAATGAAAATATGTGATAAGTCTTATCTTCTATAATTTTCTTGTGAAACTAACCTTTCCATTCATTTTATCAAAAATAACCTCTAACCTTTGCAAATTAGCCTCCTTGCTCCCATGGACTAACTATAGGTGAATGATGGGTCTACTGCAAGTTGCCTAAGATGAGGTTTAGAATGGTATAATTATGCCTTATATTTTTCACTTTATTTTAGTACCATTTATAACCCTATTTAATAATTTTTCTCCTTGAATCATTATCATCTTTATTATTAAAACTCACTAGCTTATAACATAGTCTATGGTGAGGAGGGACATGGATGTAAGTACTCATGAGGTTGAGATTTAGACCTAGAGAGCTAGGCCTTCTCATTGAGATTCCCTTCATTGTGAAACTAATCCTTTAAATCTTACCTCAAGTATGTGGTGGCTTCAAAATCTATCCTCTGCAACCTTTCTCATTTTCCCTTGACCTGCTAATAATAGGCTCCTAAAGTGATATTATAGGTATCTATCATGTTGTATTAGGCCTCTTTGAGTGGGTGAAGTCTAATAATTATATATGAATTATTCTCGGAACTATTAAAAATTTTAATTCTTCAATAAATACTACAAATAACCATCAAACGTAACTCTACTAAAACTTTGTTAGACCTTCTTTCACACACCAAGCCTAGGTTAGTGAGTTGGTTGTAGTTACTTGTGACCATCACAATAGTTTCTTTAAGTGGAGGATTAAGGTGGATAGGTAGTGACCTCACATTTAATTTATAATCAATCATCTTTGATCCATTTATTTTCTTCTCAATATTAAGTCCATGATCTTAATTGTTTAGTTAGTACTTGGTTATCTAGGGGGTGTAGCCTTGTGTAAAAACTTAGATAGTCAACATGTAACATTTGAGAGGAAATTGATTTAGACTTATATGATGATCATATATCACTAAGTAATTATTTATAAATTCATCACAAGTCTCCTTTATATTACCTATTTTCTTTTCAATGGGTCTCTTTAGTTATGCCTTTTGAGTGCTCTGCTACAGTAGTCAAACAACTATTGTAGATACCTATAAGGTCTCCTTAGTAGGGGTACAAGACCATATCAATCCAAACTCTCATGTCCTCATGGATTCCAAGGGTCACAAAAAGTGTATGGGGGTATAATAATATGGTTTTAGGCCAATACGGAAGGATTAATTGGTGAAGAAGGATGGAAATGGAGTGACAAAAAGATTGTAACAAGAAAACAAGGTGGAACATAGAAAAATGGTAGAGATGGTAGTGAAGCAATAGTGGTATGGATGTGGCTTGAAATGGATGGTATGATCCTCCTTAAGATCAAATACATGCACATTGGATAAACTTGGGAATATTCTTATTCAACATGAAGTTTTGAAGGCATGGTTAAATCATATAGAGACTAAACATGAAACCTCAAAAATAACAAAAACATTAATTTTCCCAAAGAGACCTTAAATTTTGCTTAAAATGGACTAAGTTAAGAAGAATGATGTGTGGTATTTAGGCCCTTTTAAGGTTGACATGAATGTGGAGAGATTGTGTAGAAGGACATAAGGAACCTTTAGTACCATCTAAGATCTTCTTTCAATTCTTTTAAGCCACATATCAACCCTATAGGTGTCATTGATTCCTTTCAACACTATTATCATAGTGAGATTCAAATGGTTATGGTTCCTTCCTTTAAAGCACCCTTTAGGGTCATAGGGAGCTAATTGGAACACTAATTTTTATCAGATAGTCATGATAAATAATGAAACATCTCCTTAAACTCATTAAACTAGCTCACTTCCTCAAATAAATGCATCAAACCTCTATCCATTGCTCATCTTTCCTTCAAGTTGTACACAAACTAGCCATGGATAATTTGAAGATATGGGGTGTCACATGCGTGAAACATGTATTTAAATTTCAATAAAATATCCCTTCAAAACTTGAGACAATAGAATCAATAATTAGTTTGAGCAAACTAATACAAATGTCATGAATACTATCCAACTAAAGATGGTCTGTGTAGATGAGAAGTGCATACACATTCATTAACTTCTTAAAAAATGTTCATATAGTTGGGGGAGCCAATATTTAGATAATTTCCCATGATTGAAATTTTGTTGATTATAATTTTCATGGCTAGGAGTTGGGACCTCCACTCTCTCTCTCTCTCTCTCTCTCTCTCTCTCTCTCTCTCTCTCTCTCTCTCTCTCTCTCTCTCTCTCTCTCTCTCTCTCTCTCTCTCTCTCTCTCTCTCTCTCTCCCTATACATTACAAGTAAGAATAAAAGGAAATGTCTAAGCTTGCAAAGAAGGTGAAGGAATTTTAGGACTGGTTTTAAGCTTAATTGACCTCCATTTCTCATGAAAAACTATTGAGACATTAAAAATTAGGTCACCTTCAACCTCATATCCCTTTTTTTTATGGTATATTCTATATATTCCATACAATATGCAAAAATGCCCCTAAAATCCTTGATTTTTCACTATTTTCCCAAGTTTCAAACTATTATAATGCCATATAGGGTCAAAATGATTGGAAACATGAATTAATAAGCATTTTTAAAGAAAAGTAAAATGTAAGAATAATTGGAAAGGCTATAAAATGCCATATGGGGCTAACTTGGCTCAGTGGAAAGGGTGTGGGTGGCTCTTACAAGAACTAAGTGGAATGAAACACATAGTGAAGGTAATTGGCATGGTTAAAATATATTTTATCCCCATTTTGATACAATTAACACATCACTTTCCCTTTTTATAAAGTTCATAAATTAAGAAAATCTCATGAGGGGGGTTTGAGGGTTGATTAATGACTTAAGAGGGGTAATGAGAGTGATAAATGAGTTTAGAGGAAATGCCATGGATAATAGACCTTAAACACATTATGACCTTTATATCATAGACTATTTTTTTTTTGTTGAAACAACTTCATATTAATAAATACCACCATACTCCTCAAATAGGGTAAGACATTGATTTGACTATATAACCTTTTAACAATGATATCTCTCATTCTAAGACATTATGATGCCCAATACAACATCATAGAACTCAAGATACTCATGGCATCATGGATTTGAACATAAAACTATAACACATCATGATCCTCTTGATAAGGACCTAAAGACTCTCATTAAACAAAGATGACGTGATAATGCTAAGAGTGATCATAACAAGCCATAATAATGATCACTGATATTTTTCTATATATGGGGTTAACATTTAGTATGTGAGGTCAAAATGTCAACATTTATGGTTAATGTGATGGTGACCCTCCTACTAATCAAAAGAATCCAAACACTATCATGACAAGGTGACTCAATAAAGAAGCATACGCTGATGACACCTTGAACTAAATATTACTCTTGACCCTTCAAAGACAAAAAAGTAAAACAAACCTAACATCTACTACTAAATACACACCTAACAAGAAATATAAGAAATAAACTTATGTAGATGATAATTATTTGAAGCAATAAGAACAAGCCAAATAACTAGTATATATAAATAACCTTAGTGGACCTTTTCCCTCTAGGATCAAAGGGAATGTTTCCTTTGGTTCTCTTCCCATAAGGTAGGAAATGATGTGAAGCAAGCAGCGTTGTGAGTGATAAACTTGGTGGAGTAGTCCTCTTGCTAAATAAGTCACCTATGATGCTATTAAATGCCACATAAATTGAAAATATATGGCCAATGAACACATAAACACTAGGTGATTCAAGTTTTACCTCTTGTTTCTCTTGATTTACCTCTTTGGGCTTCCATTTTAGCTCAAATAACTCTAATTCTAGCTGACTACCTGCTGATAATAGATAAATTGTCTCTTCATCATGCCTTATAAGATTCACATACTACTCATTATATAAAGGGAATGATATAATGGGAATAATAGGTTGGCAACCTTGTTTGAGTATTTTAAACAAATATTCTTCTAATAGAGTATCCTCTTGAGATGGCATGTTCATATAACTACCTTCCCCTTATTTGATGAACTCATCTTCTCCAACCTAGACTAGATTATAAATTATTTTAATGAGGTAGTAACTTGGTATTATAAATGTCAAACATATCACTTGGATTATCCTTTGAAACTCTATATTCCTCTATAAACATTTGATGAACTTCTAAACCTTAAACATTCTATTTATCTCCAATCTCCTTGATTGGTCTATAATTTTATTCTACTTCTGATGGAAGTGTCTAAGGATTGTCATGATAAATAATAGCATCCATATCATCAATAAAGTCTTAGAGTTTATCCTCATCATGTATAAAATAAGTATATACCTTATGTGGCTCATCAAGTTCCTAGAATTTGTCATCTTTCATACTTTTAAAAACAAAAAAATGTTCCTCTTTAACAAGTGGTGTCCCTATTGTGATTTCCACTTCTAAATATAACAATTCATCATCATAATCTATGAGTTAAAAATATCATTCACTACTTACCTATTCAAGGAGTGGCATAGGACATTCTTGGAATGTTTCCAAGATGGATGAACTATATGTGGCATCTCCTTGATCTAGTTGCTTATCTACAACAACCATGCTCTCCTCCTTATTTTGCATATTGATATGGATGGATATCCAAGATGAAAATGACTTAGATTTTTAAGGAGGGGAGGGTGGGGATTGAATGCCTTTAGATTTTATTTATTGCATGACTTGAATCCAAGATGGAAACTTGGGCTTATGAATTTTTTACATATATTGTAGTGTTTTTTGGGGCATGGAAGGAGGAATGTGTAACTAGGGTTGATTAATTTTTGTAAAAACTACTATCTATTAAAATTGCTTATCTGCATCTTCAATTTTCTTAGCAAGGGAGGCTTCAAAATTAGATCTTGATTACTCATGATGATTAAATATTTTAACACAAACTTTTATTTCTTCTTGGACTCTCCCTTAGATATATTTCCATGAGGGGAAGGTTGAGAGGATTTGGGAGGAAAATTTATGACTTTGAAATTCATTTTATGGGAGCTTATGAGAGGTGATGGGAGGCTCAACATGAGGTTGACATGGGGTGAATGAGGGAAAACAATATGCATGATGGGGTGTTTGTTGCTCTTCATGGGCTGCCAACTTCATCTCAATCTTGTAAATTAGCCCATTTATGTCAAGTATGTCACTATTGTTTCTATAATAACCTCCACTAATGAAGGACATCCAATTTTCCTTTACCTATTGCACTAATTTTCTAAACCCCCTAATGACATGTTTTGAGATCTTTTTCCCATATCCTTATAATGTGTCAATGTGCATCACATGTTTTTCATGGTCTAATAATGTTTGTTTAAGGATAGATATGGACTAACTTATTTCATGAGTTGTCATGTCAAGGGTGTCATGATGCTACCATGACTAATCAATTTGGTAATCAAGCTATAGAGGGGGTAAATGAGGCTCATAGAAAGGTTGATAGTATTGTCAATAGGAAAACTCATCATGGGAATAATAGGAGTGAATATATGGTTAATATGGGGTATGAGAGTGTGGGTAGTAACCATTATTGAGATGGAAAGGGTCTTAGGTATGTTCATATGGATATGAACAACATTATTCTACCCCATAACCATCCATACTTCATCATCAAGCACAAGTGAAATAATGAGATCAAGAATGATAATCTTTCTTACCTCTAAAGTGAAGAATTATTATGACTAATGTATCCTTTTGACTGTAACTCTATTGATGTAGTGCTTTAATCTCCCAAACATGGATGGAAGTTTCCATTCCACATTGTCAAAGCATGCTTCAAGGCAATTGAATCTCATCCCATTGGGTGTGCTAGGACTTTTGGAGTTCTAAGTTACACCTAAGCTGAGGAGAGGGGTGTTCATGTCCTAACCTCAAACCCAATCCAACATGGGAATGACCTTAGGTTGTGGGTCACCTAATATTTAGCCAAACCTCTAGATTTTAAATGGATATCTCCCATGATTTTATAATTCAATTCTTTTTATCTAAAATCTAAACTTTATGGGGGAAAAAATGGGTCAAGAAGATTGTAGAGGAATGAAGACTTACTCTAAAGTGTGGTGATGCACCATTAATTCATTTATCCACTCTTTGGGACTAAAATCTTCATCACACTAATATAATATAAACAAAACTAACACATGATTTCAATGACATCAAAGCAATAGTGTTTCACCTAAAGGTTAGTTTGATTAGATTAACCTAGAGGGAAATGAGGGTAAGGCTTGATCAAATACACTTATAGTTATAAATCCACTTCAAGCTTGTGACATCAACATCAAGACATACTAGATGACCTACAAAGAAATTTTATTAGTAGTTAGGTGGAAATTGGATGTATAAACGGAATATTAACCACTTTTTCATATCAAACAAGCATGAGAGACTAATTAATAATTGATAAAAACTTAAAATGTTCTATTCATCACTCAAAGATGTGTACAAGTAAAAGTGTTCATATATTTTTCTTATTCTAGTCCATGGGATATAAATCAAGGCTTAGAATCCTGAATATATAGAACAATGGGATAAAAGAGAATGGGAGAATGGAATAGAAGGGTGGAAAATGGGGAATTTAATTACCAAATTCAACTCAAAGTATCAGTTATAATAGTTATATAATTCTTCTTCAAGCTCCTCCATGCATTATACCTCCTTGAATGTTCCTTGAATGAGGTGTTAACATTGGAAATTAGGTAAGGGAGACTAATTAAAATCAAGTTACACTATGTTAAAGGATTAACCATGTTTGTAATAGTCCATCGTACTCCCCTATGGTAGATACAATAATTTATTTATCCATTATGAACATGTAGCAACCCGTACTTCTCCATATCAAGTTGACCAAGTCAAGAAAACTAACATATTCCTCCATTATAGGTATGAAATACTCAATAAATTCCATTTAAGTGTCAATTAAAAACATATCATCCTTGTATTAACTCATTCTACTAGCCCTTTAATGCCAATTTGATCTCTTTTGATGGAAACATAGGCCTATTAATCCTAATTGCCTAACTGCTTGCATATGGACCTTCATGAAACCTAAAAAAAATCTTGAAAACCTATGTATGAATGTGATAAATTCTTTAAAAAACACCTCTAACCATGACATAGGCTTATAAATGCATTATTAGCTTGAAATTTCACCTCTCCAAGCTGACTGGTTCATCTCTCTTCATGCATTGGTAGATTAGAAGCATTGAAGGAACTTTCAGAGGTCCTTCTAGATGTAATATTGGTCATGTTAAGACATTAGAAGTTTTATAAGGTCCCAAAATATCCGTTCCAAGAATTGGAAACAAAAAAAATGCCAAACACCATTAAATCTACTCAAAACCTTGAAAAAATGCCTATTTTTTAGGATTATATACAATGTCTATATGGTCAAGTACCATAGGTATATTTCCCTCTAAATTTAATTTACCTTTCATGAGTTTTTTAGATCATCCTTAGGTGTTAAGGCATCAAAATATCATCTTTATTAAAACTAGTTTAGATTAGGGTTTTAGGGAGGTTTATGACTGTCTAAGGGTTTTAAGTATGGTTTATAAAGTACAAACGTGCAAGTCTAGAAAAAAACCATGAACCTCTAGGTCATATACCTACTCAACTTTCTTAAATTTCTTGGACTATTTTGAAAAGGATGGATGAAGATATGAACGTCCAAAGCTGACCTTAGGATGGCTTGTAGGATATTTGTGAGTGCTTACATTCTTAATATTCATTAATAAATTTTGGCCTCACAATTACAGTAAATATATAATGGATTATTATTACACAATGGTACCTAAAACCTCTTAACATCATTTTCTTTTAAACCTCTTGAGGTGGAGTGGGTGATCTCTTAAATTTGGTCTTTAAATTGCATATGTGTAGGGTTGGGTGCTTCAATCAAGATTTTGAGGTTTTTCTAATCTTTCCATAATTTTACCCATCTATAAAATATTCATTATGACCTATATCATGCTCATATCCCATTGATTGATCATGAAACAAACTATAGAAGCATGGAGGAGCCTCGATGTGGTACTAGGATCTATAAGTAGGCCTAAAGTTTGCTTGTTTGGCTTGTCTTCAATGACATTTGATAATAGTTGTGGGTGTTATACTCCTTTAAAGGTAAATTTTGGATCTATTCACCATGTTTCATTAATCCAACAGCATTGGAGGGCTTGAAATTAATCTTACAAATGTCCCAAGCTTAATTTTGCTTCTTTATTACCTTGACTGCTTGTCTAGACCTGTGTTGGTTTGAGATAAAATATTAGGTATACCCACTAATTTTATGACCAAGAAAATATTATGAGTAAATAGGATCACTCAAAATGACCTTATATATAATTTTTTAAGATTAAATTATGCCTTTAATCCCTTAAACTACAATTTTGGTCCAAATTGTGCTTATCCTACTTGTAGATTGTGTTGGCATGGATCCTTTTGTTTGAGGTCATTTTGGATGGATCAATCATCATTATAATTCTATAATATGTATTAAATTCACCCTTATACATAAAATTATATAACTTCATGAAGTGATTAGCCTTTTTAGGCTCTTTATTTACATAGGCAGGGTTTTAAGGTTGGGGCTTAATTTAACCCTAAGATGTCTATAGATGTTTCCTCTATGGTTTAACTAAGTAGAAAATTATTATAGGGAATTGTAATATTATTAGTGTATTTTAGGTCTCATATACTTTTATTCATCTCTTCTCTACAATTTTCTTGATGTTCTTAATGCACATGAATGCCCCTTAGGCCTATTTGATGGAGTTCTACCTAAAACCCTATTTTTCCTTTCCTGCATGTAGATTGATAGGGAATGAGGTCTCAATCTTGTAAAAAAATTATTATTATTGGATCATCAAAGATATTTACTCATGTATTTATATTATTCTATTTGTCTTTATCCTCTATTCCATTATAATATCTCCTTACTGACATTGACAAAATTGCCTTGGATGATTAGCTTATAGGTGCTAGTTTATGCTAAGGACTAAGTAGGAGCTTTTCTCTTTCCATATAAGTGTCATAAACATTTTTGGGGATTATTATATTTAATAATTTTCTTGTGAGACTAACCTATCCATTCATTATATCAATAATAACCTATAACCCTTACAACTTAGCCTCCTTGCTCACATAAACTAATTGAAGGTAAATGATGGGTCTACTTGATCCAGACAACAATTCAGATGACAATGCGGGTGATGGGTCCACCCTAATTGATGGCAAAACTTTTGGGAGCCATAACTTTTGCACTGTAGCTCTAATTGACTCACTATTTGAACCATTGGAAACCTAATAATGAGGGGAATGTCATAAGATGGCATGTAGATCTACTTGATGAAGTTTGACCCCCTAAAACCCAATGGAAGTGTCTAAAATTTCAATTTTATTAGTTTAGTCTAAAAATAGTTTCTAAAAATATTAATTCCTTGAGTTCTGTATTGTTGTAAATCATGGAAGTTGAACCAATTCATCTCCCTCAATATTGGTGACCTTCCACATCCTCCCCACACCTTCCAAACATATATAAATGAAGATGTAATTGGAAATGGAAATCAAACATCTCTTCTTAGAGATAAGCATATGTCTGGGTCTACAAATTTGATCAATAAAACATCTCTTATTAGAGATAACATTATTTGAATTATTTTGTTCTTGTTTCTTGAATTATCTTTCAAGCAAAGCTTTCGAGTTCTAGATCAGTGGGATCAGAGTGGTTTGTCTTTCGAGTGTATGATCCTGAGGATGAGGTCAAATTACAAAAAGTTTGGGTGGAAAATAGAACCAACAGAATATCCACCTGTTCACTCCAAACAATTTCAAATGGTAGACAACACTGAGGCATTTGATCCTTTCAAGGAAATGGTGAATGAATCCCTCCAATAGAAATAAGCATAGATGATACAATAATTTTCTCAAATTCTCCAACAAATCTCGATGGGAAATTTTGGCTCCTCATCTGCACTCGTACATCCTTTTAGTGCCCCAACACCCTTCAAGGTTTAGGTGAATTTTGATATCCCTACATTTGAAGGCAAAATCAATGTTGATGTATAAAATTTGTTGGATTAATTATCATCTTACTTTTTGTAAATAAATTCAATGATAAAGAGAAGATTACTTTTGCTCTTATAAAAGCATCATTACCTATCAAAAAGTGGTGGGAGGTGTACAAAAAGAGATTCAGTGTAGATGATATTGGCCTTGAGAGGAAACCTGCATGGGATGATTTCATAGATGTTGTAAAGGAAATATACTACCCCATTAGAGCATATGACAATCTATATATAGAGTGGCAACAACTTTGCCAAGGTAAGGAACAATCTGTTCAAGATTACACTAACATTTTTCATTCTCTATCTATGAGATTGGACATCCAAGAAAGTAAGAAACACAAGGTTCTCAAATATCATGGTGGACTAAAATGGTACATATGGGGAGAAATGGAACTCTTTAATTTGGAAACCATCGATGAGGCATACAAGTTCTCAGTGAAGATTGAGTAGAAGCATGGATGAATGAATATAAAGAATCAGTCTTCAAAATGGAAAAGTGACAAAGAAGGTCAAACACGAGGCCAAAATTGGAAGCAAAAGGAAAGAAATACTAAGAAGTTGTGTGATTATCATAAATCTTGAACTCACTCCAAAGAAGAATGTCAAGTTATCAAATCACTACTTTCTAAGTCACAATCCTCAACATCTACTATTTTACCTCATATAGACCCTGTAGTCAAAGAGGTTGAAGAATAAATTATAGATGCTGATCCTGAAGCCATTCTTGCTTCATCACAGACACATGACAAGATGTTAGATGACAAGGAAAGGTTGTTTCCTTCTAAGTTATGGGTGAAAGGTAAGCCTCTGAATTTCATTCTTGATAGTGGAATTCAAAAGAATTTAATCTCTACTAATGTTGTAAAAAGCCTAAATATATCCATGAAGCCTCACCCAAAACCATATAGTATTGGATGGTTGAGTCTAGGGAGAAACCTTCCTGTCACCCACCAATGTCTTCTCTCATATGCAATACAACCTTTCCAAGATGAGGTCTTATGTGATGTGGTCAATCTAGATGTTTGTGATGTACTCTTTAGTTATCCATTCATGTATGATCAACATGGTATATATGAATCAATAGCTAGAAGGATCACTCTCACTCTTGCAACATAATGCTATTGGGTACCAGAAGTACCACCTTCTACATCTCTCTCTCTGGTTAGTGCCAAGAAATTTGTTCTCATGGTGGTCAAGCCATAAGAATCCAAAAGGGCTGATGTTACAACCCTGACTACACAAACAACACAACAATAGAAGCAAATAGATACTGAGCTGAAGAAGTTCATGGCCTTGCATCCATAGACTAATGGTCAGACATAAATGGTGAATAATTGGGCCCTACACAGTGCCATAAATCACAGTCCCTTCTAAGTATGCATTGAGAATCAAATCAAAGTACAACTACAACACTTGATGATAAATCTTGATACAATGGGGACCATTTCTTCTCAAGGAGGGAGGAATGATCTGGACAACAATTCAGATGACAATTCGGGTGATGGGTCCACCCCAATTGATGGTACAACTTATGAGAGCCATAACTTTTACACTGTAGCTCTAATTGACTCATCGTTTGAACCGTTGGAAAGATAATAATGAGAGGAATATCATGAGATGGCATCTATATTTTATAGATGAAGTTTGATCCCCTAAAACCCAATGGAAGTGTCCCAAATTTCAATTTTAGTAGTGTAGTCTAAAAATAGTAAGTTTCTAAAAATAGTAATTCCTTGAGTTATGTATTATTGTAGATCATGGAAGTCAAACCAATTTATCTCCCTCAAGATTGGTGACCTTCCAAATCCTCCCCACACCTTTAAAACATGTATAAATGAATATGTAACCAAAATGGGAAATTAGACATCTCTTCTTAGAGATAAGCATATGTTTGGGTCTGCAAATTTGATCAATAAAACATCTTTTATCAGAGATAGCATTATTTGAATTATTTTGTTCTTGTTTATTGAATTATATTTCAACCAAATCTTTCAAGTTTTGGATCACTACTTTAGGTTGTCTAAGAGGAGGTTTGGAATGTTAGAGTTATACCTTATATTTTTAACTTTATTTTAGTACCATGGATGACCCTATTTAATAGCTTACTTCCTTAAATCATTGTCATCTTTACTATTGGAACTCACTATCTTATAACATAGTTCATGGTGAGGAGGGACATGGTTGTAGGTGCTCATGAGGTTGAGTTTTAGACATACAAAATGAGGCCTTATCATATATATTCCATTTATTATGATGTTATTAATTTTAATGTTACCTCAATTATATGTTGGATTCAAACTCTATCTTATACAACCTTTCTCATTTTCCCTTGACCTACTAATAGTAGGCTCCCAAGGTGTTATTGTAGGTGTCTATCATGTTGTATTAGGACTCTTTAAGAGGATGAATTATAATACTTATATGTGAATTCTTATTGGTGGAGGTTTTTAATGATGTCTCCAAGGTGACCAAGGATGTTGATGAGGTGTCATGTGTTTTATAATGACAATGACAAAGTGTGCTTTAATGATCCTCAATATCCTTGGATGGTTATTTAGTTTTTGACTTAGATAGGAAATATATGGATGATATTGGTGGTAAAGACATGTCAAGAGTGATTTTAATGATTATATAAGTGAAAGGTATTTATTAGAGAAGTAATATGTATGTCTATGTTGAAGTAGTCATCTTGACAAATAGATTTGAGTGAGTATATTTATGATGTTATATTTCTCATGTGTGAAGGTTTCAGGAGTAGTATGATAAATGGATTTATTCCTCTATGTAAGGAGATCATATGGTTCAAATTTTAGGTCATGAGGTGGATCATAACAAAAGTTATTAAGGTGCAAAGTTGGCTTCTAAGATATAATTTAATTTCCCATACTTAGCCAAATTTATGATATCAAATATTGACAGTCAGCATTGAAGCAGATCAAAGAAATAATAGTGAGAAATTTATCTAATTAGATAAGGATCCAATGGAACATGTGATCTTGCCAGATAGAGATCAATAACACAAATGAAGTCAAAATTATCAAAGGTACCTATGATTAAATGTGTTATTTATAAGTGTCTCTATTTCATTTATCTAACAGAAGATCAATGGTTTGTGGGAATTCATACTAAAAAAATATCAATAGTGTGATTTGAGTCAAAGATTCAAATGTGTAGAAGGCATGCAGAGCCACCAAATGACATATTCACGGGATATTAGATCCTAGATCAACAATGAGTATTAAAAGACAAAGACTAGACTACTCTAAGGAGATTAATGGTGAGTATTTGGTCAAAATTTCTAGGAAGCATAAGATAAAGTCAAAGTGTTCTATGTTTAACATTTGCTAATTGATTGTTGGAATTTGAATATTCAAATTAATGAAGGAAAACTAGTTTATAATTTTTGAGCTATATCTTTTGATCTAGGATGAATTTATTGATGCAATAAAAAATAATGTTTTAAAGGACTTACAAATGCATCTAGATAATCCAGTTATCATGTTTGAATATTTTTATAGTGAAACATATTAGATTCAAAGTTGAATATTTATTTGTTCATGGTGTTATTGTGTATAGAATTATATTTGAGCAAATTGAGATTTAGTAGAAGAATGTTTTGGAAGATGGGTTCACATGAATATGTCATAAGGGTTATAAGGAATGGATCCATATAGTTTAAAATGATATTATGTTCTTAATTTTCTTGATGGAGTGATAAATGGGTGAATAGGTCTTCATGATACCTATAAGGGATATTAAGACCTAATTGAAAAGCATATCTACTTAAGTGTGACCCATAGATGTCATGGCTAACATGTAATAATGAATTGAGATATGTTTTAGCATGTTATATATCTTAAGGGTTAAGGTAAGTATATTGGCTGACCTAGAAGTTGTTAATCATGAAGACTCTATAAAGAGTGGAGACCAAGGGAATGGTTTCTAAACTTGAGAGTGAAGTGTAGAATAAATGTGACATTGAGTGAATAAACCTTTGAAAGAGAAGATACATGTCAGTGAGGACCATTAGAGATCAAAAGAGATTAGTCATGTTTATTTGATCAAGTTTATGAATGTGAAGACATAGGTCATTAGACCTATTAATCTTACCTATTGGTCTCATAAGAAGCATATTGAACAAGTAAACCCTAGAGGTTGATTAATTGACTATGCTTAGTTGATAGATTGAAGAGCTGAGAAGGTTAAGGAGTGTGTGCATAACCTATAGGTCATGTTGTTGATGTTGTGATAGAGTTGTTTTAGGTTTTATGATTATTTATGTGCTTAAAATTAAAGAGTGGTCCAAAAGAGTGTGTTTGGATGAAATCCTTGTGTTTGCAAGTTTGTGATAGTGTAAAGGTCACATATTACAAGTACGATAAGTCCATTATCGCATGTAGAAGACATCAAATAAAAGGTAGAGATTAGATAAAGGTATCTGAGTGGGTACTTGGTTGCTTGGGGGGTTGGTTCCTCCTTATGGGATGGGTGTCTTACTAAACTAAGGGATGGGTATTCCTTGATTAGTGGGTGTTGGTCTAAATTTTCAATATTGTTTTATAGGACTATAGTCCATCTTCTAGGGTTTAGTGAGTTTATTCCCAAAGAGGTTTTTCTATATATATGATGTGTTCATGTGATGTATGTGCTTTCATATTTATGTTTCTTGATCAAGTTGTTGTATGCTTAATGTTTAAGAGTTAGGAATTAAATTGGATTATCTTGCACCACTGATTCACCCACCTCTCAGTGATTATAACTCTAATAATTGGTATCAAAGCATGACCTTCTTTGTAAATTTAACCACTTGAAGGTGATCCAAGGTACAATATGGCTAAGCAATTAAAGAAACAACACCAAGATTTGAAGTCTCAAATGGAGGTTACTTATGCATGTGTAAAATTAAGTGAATAAAAGTGCAATCAGCTCAAGGCACTTATTAATAAGTATAGTGGTAAGATGAGAGAGTATGATCAAGAATATTCTCATAATAAGATCATGATATCAACTTTATGGTTATTACGAATGAGTGAATCAAGCTCAATAAGGAGTTAGAATACTTAAAGGCAATATCAAGATCATAATATGATAAAGAGAAAATTTGCATTCTTGAGAATTAATTAAGAGTTATAAAGACTAATCTAAGTTCAAAAAAGGAAGAATAAATACATCTCAAGACTCAGTTAGAAGAGACTAATGCCAATTTGAATTCAAAACAACGTGAGCATGATGAGTTGAAATCCAATCTTGATTCTATAGAGATTATTGAAGAGCAACCATGTAGATTGAAGGATGACATGGATAAAGAAGCTAAGATGGACAAGGAAACCATCCAAGATCTCAAAATTTAGTTAAAGGTTTCAAGTTCAAGTATGAGAGGTAAAGAGGGTGAGATAATTAATTTGAAAACAAAGCTAGATTAATTGAAGGATGAGCATGATAAATTTATTATCAAGATAAATAAGACTGAGAAAGAGGAAGAGAGGATATCTCATGATAAGAATGATGTAAGCACCAAGATGAACAAGAAAAGATCCATCAAGAAGCTAAGTTCCATGAGGTATGAAAGATATTTTAATGGTCATTGTTTTACTTGTCATAGGTTTGGTCATAAGGCAAGAAATTTTAGAAGGAAGATTAGTTGATCAACTAGAGGTATAGATAAAGTAGTCTGATATAATTTTCATGACATGGGACATATTGCATGGGAAAAGACTAATCCAAGTATGAAGACCTAAGACAATCAAGCTTGAGCATAATAAACCTAAAATAAAAGATGGTATATTTGTTGATATTTATAATATTCATCAAGTAGAAGGTATGAATGATGTTATTTATTTTAGTTGTCATCAATTTAGTCATATTGCAAAATATTATACAATTAGACTCTCAAATCATAAGAAGCATATAAATCCTAGTGTGATCAAGAAAGGTCAACCCTTGGTATGGAATATTAAAGAAGTGAAGACCAAGATAATTGATTCAATTGAGATGAAAGTTCAAGGTGGATTTATTGATAAAGCAAAATAATAATAAGATTTTATGAAGGTTTAGGAATACCAAGAGAATGTATCATCTATGTAGATAGAAAAGGAGAATAAAAAGTCAATTCAAGTCAAGCTCAAGGAAAATACAAAAGTGATAATTTAGGATAGTTATGAGGTTTATATGGATCCAAGAGAACATCCTACTATTGTTTATCAATTTTCTTACAAAGAACATCAATTATCAATACCAATGATGATTTTCTTTCTTTAGATGAAAAGGAATGTCATGAATCTTTATTATATCCATATATTGTCAATCCAATCTTAGAAGAAAAATAGAATACTATAATGGATGAGCATGTTTCTTATCTTAAACCTAAGAAGAAGAAGAAGAATAAATATTAATATCAGATGACCTATGAGGAGAAGGAATATGAAGAGTTATGGGCAACTCTTGGTTTCATATTATTCTAAGACATTATGGGTCAGGGTGTCTCTATATAGGCTTCAAAGAGATACTTAAAAATCAAGAAGCATGATGTATACCTATTGAGATTTTATTGATGTTGTAGGATAAGACTAACATTTTAAGATGTGTGTGGCTAATGGGGAGATAACTCAGTTAGCTTGAGTGGTTTGAAGAAGATGTAAATAATGTGAGGGGAAGCATATGTGAGATGTTCTAGTCATGGTTAAGTTATGAATAAGTTTAGTGGTTTGAAGGTGATTACTTTTTGAGTTATTCATTTACATATCTAGACTAAAATTATGTGTGCTTAAGGTATCTTAAAAGATTTTGGTCTTGAAGGTCTGTAGGTAGAGTATGAAGGTTTCCAAGTGTTAAAAAAAGAAGGATGAGATGTAAAGATGATTTTGTTACATGAAAATGTGTGTTTAATTCATTCAAGTGTGTTATATATTATTTTATGCTTTGAATATCTTTTTTGTGAAAATTGAAGCTTTTTGAGTGCTCTCAAGTTTTTGTAGTTTTGGATTAAGGTCAAGTAAGTCAAAACATAGCTAAAGGGTATATGGGTTTTCCAAGGTTTGTGACCTCAAAATTTGGTCTATAAATGTGTTTTATTAACCTCTAGGTGTGGGATAAGTTTCAAGTGATATTGTTGACCAAAAGGTAGTGAGTTGAATGAGTTTCATTTGAAAATCTAGTATTTTTGCCCATGTTGCTTAGTTTGTTTCTTAAGGGAGTTGAGGTCTAAGGTTACTTTATATATTGAAATAGCCAAATGGGTTATTAAAAAGTGTTTCAAAGTCATCTAAAAGTGTGTGGTGTTTTTTATAGATGAGGATTTGTGAAAATGAAGGTGATGTAGGAGTAGCAACTTACAAGTTGTCATTTATATATTTTTGATAAGAAAAGGGTCAATTATATTCAAATTTTATGTATATATGTTTAAGGGACCTTATTATGTCCATTTTAGTCTTTAGTGTTTATCTGGAGTCATTAGGATAAGTTTTATACACTATAGACATTTTCCTTCTAAAATAAGATTTAAAAATTCAAAAGTTGTAAAAAGGATAAGAATGCCAAAATGAATGTATAGGGGTGTTTATGATAAAAATTTGAGTTAAACAAGGTTAATAAAGTCATATATATGGTGATGTAAGTCATAAAGGTCTAAGTTGTCAAGTTGAGAATCATACATTTATTTTATAACCTCACCCATGAGTTGGGTTGAATAACACAAAAAGTAATTTTGGAAACTAACCAAAAATCTACATTGAAAGAAGAATAAGATTCATTGTGTTGATTAGATGAGTCTAGATTATGAGGAGGGTCTGAATATGACATAAATTATATGAAACTCCTCAATGAATGTGATAGGGTCTAGAATATACCAACTTTTGTAAGAATTTTGATATCTAAAAGAATAAGGAATGAAATAATTATATGTGTTTAATTTTTGTAAAAATATTTACAAATATCACTCTTATTTTATTTTATTTTAAGGCTTGAGGTCATAATCCCATTAAATTTTGCATTTAGTTTCAGGTTGTCAAAGTTGCAGGTTAGAATCTTGAAGTATAGGTGGTAACTTGGTAATATGACATGGATTGATTTCCTTAGATAATAAAGATGAATATTATTTTAAAAATAATTCTTGAATGATTCCAAAAACATATTATTTCATAATTACTATATCAATGTCTTAAAATGTGACCAACTTAGGTTTTGAGAAATTTGTATATTACATGTTGGAAGGGAGTGGAGATACCAAATAAGGTTGATTAATTAGTATTAGTCATTCCAAAGGTGTTGAATAATGTATTTATATGATTATGGAATAAAAATATATATAATTTATGAACTAGTGTGAAATTTATTCATTTATTACTTTAGATTCTCAAATGTTACATTATTACCATACCTATTTTAGGGTTCACAATCATCTTAGAAGAGGTGTTAGATAGTTATCTCATTATTATTATCATAAGATCATTGAAATTATAGTATGTATGAGTGATAATATTAATTTTTAATCATTTTAGTATTTAATAGTGTTAATATTCTCCTAATATTTGAAACAAATACCCCTACTATGACAAGTTTTGTAGAAACCCTATTTACATAAATAGGAGGTTTTGTATTCTTAGCCTGTGATAAAGAGATAGGTCAGTGAAAAAAGAGGTGAATGGTCCTATGAGACATAAATGGATTATATATAAATTCATAATAACCTATTTTTTAACCTATGTGATAATTATACTCTCTATGAGGAGATAAATAATTAGAAATATTACACAATCCCGTATGGGGACCCAGGAATATGAACTTGAAGGTGAATACATTTTGTTGTGATAAAGAAGGATCATTGATAATTTTAAGGATTAAGAATAAAATTATAATAAACTATGAAATATCCTAGAATAATAAAAATATACCTAGCAATAAGGGCTTGACAAAGACCTTTAACTACCTATCTTACATAGTCAATATGTGTGCATAATCTACTATATTTTTTTGTATTTCACATAATTAATGCATGGTTTGGATCATGTTGGATGTATATAAGTTTTTATAAGGTCTATAAAGACATAATAAATTTTTATTATGATCTTTAAACATCAATCAACTCAATAAATTCACTTTTGAAGGCCCTCAGTCCTATTCAGGAAGGCACAAAACCTAGATTAGGGGTTAGGGATTTTCAAGAGACTTAACCATTATAAATTTACAAAAAAATTTATTTTAGTTATCTTGAGCATGATTAATTATATTTATGTATTTTCTTATTACAAGTGTGTATACTAATACATAAATTGATCATTGAGTACAAATAGGCTTAAATGAAGCCTAAGTTGAGGCAACTAGAAGGCATACAAGGTTCTAAGATGAGAAGGAAATTTAAATATGTATTATAACCTCATGAAGTGTTGAAATATGTATTAATAGATTCTTTAAAGGTTATTAAATTTCCAATAAAGGTCACAAGTTAGTCAAGAAAGGGAAACATAAGGAAAATAGGGCTATAAGCTTAAACAAAGTATTGTGCATTGGTGGTGTCGTAAGAAAGGAAATGATTTTTAAACCATTTATAGGGACTAGAAAAAGAATGGAAATATTAATTAAGACTATATGTAATCAAATATTTCCTTTATTCAACCGGTAACAAGAATTGAAATCTACGAAGGGAATGCCTTGAGAAGCCTAGTGAAGGCATAGGGTGAGCTTATCAAAAAATGAATGGAAGAGGGTAAATAAATGGATATGACTATCAAAGTTCAAGTTAATATCCTCAAGGAATTTTGAAAAATGAAAAAAATATGTATCAAGTAAATAATATGAATGAGAACCAAATCTAAGATAGAGTAAATCAAAGGAGATATGACATGACAAAGAGTTTTTTTTCAAGACTAGAAATAGATGTTGATGATTAATGAGACTTCTCTAAAATGCTTTGCATCATTTGGTATTAGATATAGTAAGGTATTATTGGTTATAATTGTGTTTTTGATTTCTTTATAATTTTTAGATTTTATAAGAATACATAGTGCCATGAGATATGCATAAGAAGTAATATTTCAAGGTTTTGAGGGAGAAGAGAAGTTGCAGGTCTGATTAGATAAGGTCAGCATAGTGGAGATTAAGAGTGATAAAGAAAAGAGAGATAAAAGTTTAGAAAAGGAATACAATCCTTGTTAAGGAATAAAAACCTTAAGGTACAGTACAAAGTAGTAAATAGTATGTGATACTTTTAAAGAGGTATGTACATTTATAATGAGATCCATTAAGCCTATATAAATAATAAGAATGGTCCTTTGAAGCTAAGTTCTAATTTTTATCCTTGAGACCTATAGAATGGCAGCCTATTAAAATAACAAAGGCAAGAATCAAAGATGAATGGAAATAATAAGATATAAAGTGAATGTGAATGACATTCAAGAGGATTATTGATCATACAAAAGTGTTTTGAAGACTACTATAAGTAGGGACTTACCTCAAAAAGGATTCCCAAACCCAAGGAACTAAGAGAAAGGGCAAATTAGACATGTAAACTTATATATCAAATAATTGAGTGCCTTTGAATAGGTTGATTGAGAACCATTATATGATGATAGAGATGACTTCTCCCCAATTTCCTCTACATCAAGAGGGTTAATTGGCTAGTAGGTTTGTGAAGGAAATATGGTGTAGAAGCAAAGTTGGAAGATGATTTTTAGTTTGAATGAGGAGAAACATGAGTGTACTTTAGATATGTAATTTCAAGTATTTAAGGTGCATACATAATAAAGATAGGGGTTTTATAAGGTTTAGATAGGGTTATTAGGTGTCGAGGAAATGCTAGTAAAGATAGGACTGATATTTGACCATTTTCTCCAAATGATAAAGGTATGGTTATTCCTAAATGAGTTTGTTAGTTGTTTTTTGTGAATCTTTCTTATTTGAATATTGGCTTGTTCATCTTGTGGTAATCATAGAGGTAGTTTTAAGTGAGAAGGGATGAAGGTAAGTGTGTTATTTCATTATGGTTGGATATGATCTAAAGGTTCTCAAAAGATGCCAAACATTAGAAGCTATGTATGATCAAAGAAGAATGTAGCCACGGAACATGTTTGAGAAAATTAAGGTAAGAAAAGGTATGCACAATTTTAAAAAAGAGTTTATATCATCTCTCATAGGAGGTTCTTTCCTATTATTTGTCCTTGAAGTCTTTTTAGGTTCATGGGATAATAAGTTGAGACCAATTTATCATTGTGTCAAAGCCGGAGAAAGTGCTTGAAGAGAGATATGAAGTCTACGCATAAGCTTTACATTAGTGTTTGACATTAATGTTAAATGGGAAGATTATTATAAGTTTGTCAATGATGTATCCAATATGACCAAGGATGTTGATTAGGTGTCATGTGTGCTAGAATCACAATGACAAAGTGTGCTTTAGTGAGATTTAGTGTTCTCGCATGGTTCTTCAATGTTTAACTTAGATAGACAATTAATGGATGATATTAATGGTATAGATATGTTGTAGATAACATATGGGATGTAAAGATTGCTTTAAATTATTCTAAAAGTGAAAGGAATTCATTAGAGTAGTCATATGTATATCTATGTTTAATTATTCATCTTCATAGATAACATTGAATAAGCAAATTGATGATGTTATATTTCTCATGTATGAAGGTTTGAGGATTAGATTGATATATGGATTTATTTTACTATGTGATGAGATTATATGGTTAAAAGTTTAGGTCATGAGGTTGAGCATAATAAATTTTATTAAGGTTAAAAGTTGGCTTCTCAAATATAATTTACTTGTTCTCATACTTAGCCACATTTGTGATATCGAAGATCGATGGTCAGCATTAAATCATATCAAACATCTAATGGTGAGAAATTTATCTAATTATATAAGTATCTGATGGATCATATAATCTTGTCAGATAGAAATTAATGATATGATTGAAGTCAAAATTATCAAAGGTATATGATATTAAACATGTTAGTGACAAGCGTTTCTATCTCATTAATTTGATAGAATATCAATGGTTTATGATCATTCATATTTATAGAGATTGATGGTGTGAGTTGAGTCAAATAGTCAGATGTTTAAAGGGCATGTAGAGTTACCAAGTGGCACAATCATGGGAGCTCAGATCCTAGATCAATGGTGAGTGTTGCAAGATAAAGACTAGACTAATATAAGGAGATCAATGGTGCATATCTGGTCAGAACTTGTAGGAAGTATGAGATGAATTCAAAGTGTTTGATGTTTACCATTTTACCAGTGACCATTAGAATTTGAATAATCAAATTAATGAGGGTAAACTAGTATGCAATTTTTGAGCTATATCATTTGATCTAGGATGAATTTATTGCAGTAAAAAGCAAATTGTAGAGGACTTCAAGGCACAACTAGAAAATATAGTTAGAAGGTCTGAATGTTTGTATAGTAATTTTTTTGCATATTCAAAGTTGACTTTTTATTTATTCATGGTGTTATTGTGTATAGAATTAAATCAAATTATGCTTTAGCATAAGAGTGTTTTGGTGAATGTATTCACATGAAGATGTTATAAGAGTTATATGGAGTAGACCCATATAGTTGAAATTGATATTATGTTCTTAATTTTCTCATTGGAGTGCTAAATGGGTGAATAGGTCTCCATGAGACCTATAAGGGATACTAAGGCTTAATTGAAAGGTGTAGCTACTTAAGTGTGTCCCATAGATACTATGGATGACTTGTGATAATGACTTAAGCTATGTTTTAACATGTTAGATATCTTAAGGGTTGAGGCAAGTATATTGGCTGACCTAGACGTTGTTAATCATGAAGACTCTATAAAGAGTGGAGACCAAGGCAATGATTTCTAGACTTGAGAGTGAAGTATAGAGAAGATGTGACATTGAGTGAAGGAACATTTGAAAGAGAAGGTATGATCTAAAACTCAAAATCTTTGGTTGAAATATAATTCAAGAAATAAGAACAAAACAATTCAAATAATGCTATCTCTGAGAAGAGATGTTTTATTGATAAAATTTGTAGACCTAAATACATGCTTATCTCTGAAAAGAGATGTCTAATTTCTATTTTGGATTACATATTCATTTATAAATATTTTGAAGGTGTGGTGAAGATGTGGAAGGTCACCAATCTTGAGGGAGATGAATTGGTTTGACTTCCACGATTTACAACAATACCGAATTCGAGGAATTGTTATTTTTAGAAACTTACTATTTTTAGACTGCACTACTAAAATTGAAATTTGGGACACTTCCATTGGGTTTTAGGGGGTTAAACTTCACTGAGAATATCTCAATGTCATCTCATGATGTTCCCCTCATTATTATCTTTCCAACGGTTTAAACGTTGAGTCAATTGGAGCTACGGTGTAAAATTTATGGCTCCTGGAAGTTGTGCCATCAATTGTGGTGGACCCATCACCCGAATTGTTGCCCGAATCAAGGTACATTTTAGTGAGGACCATCAAAGAAAAAAGAGGATAAATCATGCTTACTTTATAAATTTTATGAATGTGAATACATATGTAATTGGACCTATTGAGCCTATAAGAGGTAGACCGAGTGAGTAAGCCCTAGAGGATGATTGAGTGAGTATGCTTAGTTGATGGATTGAAGAGTTAATCAAGTTGATGAGTGTGTTCATGACCTAATGGTCATGTTGCTTATGTTTTGATAGATTTGTTTTAGGTTTTATAATTTTGTATGTGCTTAAAATTTAAGAGTGATTCAAAAGAGTGTTTTTGGATGCATTGTTTGTGTGTGCATGTTTGTGAGAGTGTAATGGGGAAAGAGTGCAAGTAAGAAAAGTCCATCATCAAGTGTAGAAGACATTAGATAAAAGGTGGAGATTAGATCAAGGTAGCTGATTAGTGTTTGGTTTCCTAGGGGGTTGGTTCCTCCTCATGGGATGGGTGTCTCACTAAATTAAGTGATGGGCGTTCCTTGATCAGTGGGTGTTGGTCTAAATTTTGGATCTTGTTTTATAGGACTGTAGTCCATATTGTAGGGTTTAGTCGATTGTATACCCTAAGAGGGTTTTCCACATATTTTATGTGTTCATGTGATGTATTTTCTTATGTATGCTTTGGATATATGTTTTTTTATGTTTATGTTTCTTGATCAAGTTGATGTATGTTGAATGTTTAAGAGTTTGGAATTAAATTGGATTATCTTACATCATTGATAAACCCCCCATCAATGATTTTACCTCTAAAAATTAGCACTATTAAAACTTTGAATTCTTAAATAAACATCCCATAGTCCCATCAAACATAACTCTGCTAAACCTTTCTTAGACCTTCCTTCATAAACCAAGCCCATGTTAGTCAAATAGATGTAGGTGCTTGTGACCATTACAACTATTGCTTAAAGTGGTGTCTTAAGGTGGATAGGAGGTGAACTCACCTTGAAGGTCTCATAATTAATATTGGATCCATTTATTTTATTCCCAATATTAAGGTCATTATCCTGACTACCTGCTCAATACTTAGTCATCTAGGGGGTGTATCCTTGTATATAAAATAAGATAATCAACCTGTGACATTTGAGAGGAACATTTCTTTGGACTTCTATGATGATCATGTTGACCAAATTTGACCTTGTAGGTCAAATTAAGACCCCTATAGGTAAAAAATTTATCTTTATATGTTTTAGGGGTCTAATATTTTTTCATAGGGTGTATTATAAGTATTTTTATGTCATTTAATGCCACTTTAGCCTTGATCATGGTCTAATTAATATATATGTCATTTTGAGTCACTTAGGAGCCATTTAAGAGTCATAAATTAAAGTGAAATGTTTTTAAAGGTTTAAAAGTGTCTTATTTTCTATTTAAATGTCCAAGAGGCTAGATTCCCTATCAAGAATTTTAGTCCCACTTGAATCTTGTAGGTTATCTAATTGAAAATCAAGAAACCAACTAAAAAGGAGTTTGACACTTGTATGGCCCATGAGGGAAAGTGACACATGGGAGAAGGTCATGGAAAGTATATTAATATTACTAAAACTAATTTCCATGATTTACATAGTTTATAAGTGCCACATTTGACCCAAAACCATTTTACTCCATTCCCACCTTTATATACACAGAAATGGTCAACAAGTTTATGCTTGGTATAGATAGTTGGAGAATTTATAGGTAAAAATTATTTAAGAGGTGAAATTAAACTCATATATATATATTTACATATAAAATTTTTTAATATTGGTCAAATATGCTTTATGAATCATCTCTAACAAGTTGACTATATTTTTGTGCTCGCTATTTTGTGCACCCTGTAAGTTTTTCTCTTGTTTGGATGATTCCATACAATAAAACTGATGAGATTAATTAAATATAATTTTTAATACCTCATATAATGTTTTCAATTATTTTTTTCATGTTCTAAATTTTTTTATGAGCAAATCATCTCAAGTTTGCAGACTAGTCTCATTTTGGATGACAAGTAAGTTTCCACTATTTTTAGAATATTCATGCTTTGATGGTGATTATAGAAGGTGGATATAATTTAATTACCATTTTAAAATTTAATTATTATTCCCATAACCTTTTAATCTAATTTATAAATCAATAATCCTAAGGTACAGCCATAAAGTGCCATATAGTCAATTGGTTCCATGACTCTCGTGCATAGTCAACTTTGTGAGTTGGGTTAAGGCCTTTAACATGTCCATGGGGGTTATAAATATGGTATTTAAAGTTTTATTACATTATCATAATATAAAAAAATAATTAAATACTTTCAATTTTTATAAGGACTATGAAAATCAACACAGTCACTCACATAACCTTCTATCTTAATTTCACCTATAGGTATGTACAAGAAGGCAATACATTGAAATGAGGATTGCTACCTTGTTTAAAGATGTGAAATATCATAATGATTAATTTGAATATATTTATGGGATATTTTTTTATTAATTAAAGTATATTCCTTGAATACATGAACCATGCTACTCACTGCCTGTACATGATAA
This sequence comes from Torreya grandis, assembly GCA_037957365.1. NCBI lineage: Eukaryota > Viridiplantae > Streptophyta > Pinopsida > Cupressales > Taxaceae > Torreya > Torreya grandis. The sequence goes on along the minus strand of JARHVA010006380.1, from coordinate 823,261 downwards.
TAATCGCCTATAGGTGGTGCTAACAAAGAGATGATCAGTTGTTTTGAAGCATTGAAACAAGTTATGGAATCATTATTAAATTCCTAATGTGTTAATTATATCATTTTGGACCTTTTTAAATTCTAGGTTATCAAATATAATTGGGAAACCATGCTTAAAGATTTAGTGACTATGTTCAAGGATCAAATCCCCAAAAGTGCAAAATAGAGTACTGATCCCTTTTGGAGAGGTTTTATAACAATTCCATTTTGAATTTTGAACACTCCTAGTGACTTAAACTTATATAATCTATATAGGAGAGGGAATCTTAAAATTTGGGTGGGAATATTATTGATGGAGGATGGTTGTTGAGAAGCCCAAAGTTACACTTTTATGCACTAAACTCAGTCAGTATAATCTATAGATTTGAAACTTAAGGAGACTCTTCACCCAAGTTAGAAATATCAAAACATGCCTTCATGTTTGAATTATTATATATTGTTTAAAATATCATATGTGGTATATATTTCATTCAAATAAGTTGATATTCAGGGTTTTGTCCTCAAATTACACCTACATATGCCTTACCTACAAACCATTCATCTACAACTGGTTGTTAGCTTCCACATCATCCATAAAAAAGACTTAGTCATGAGGATTCCAAATATATTAATAAAAAGTGACTTAATAATATATAAATAGACTCATAAGGAAAATTTAGCATAACATTCAAAAGATAATGTCTATCTACATACCTTTTGCCTGAAACAATCAACTAGAATTGACTATTATAAATAGTGAACAGGGAAGTAGTGATCTCGATGTGTAAATAACATGATTATCATGAAAATTTATCCAAATAATTTACACATATTATTTTTAGGTATCAAGGAGGTTTTATAACATCATGTTTAGGGTTAAACTATGTAATACCACCTATAGGGGCTCTTCCCAAATAGGAAATACAGTCAAATATCTTGACCAATCAGACAAGGTACATGATTGAGGAGTTTCAACAAGGGTTAAAATGAAAAGGTGGTTGAAATGGGTTTTGAAATGGAATTTAAATATCATCAAACCCATAATAAAGGAATTATATCATAAAATACCCTTTTCAAAAGCATCACATAGTCTATATGGTTGAACACTGCATACAATATGTCTCAACATGAGTCTATTTTGGTTTTTACAAGAGATCAAAGGTCAAATGACCTGAAAAGGGATTAATTTTTTTGGATAATGTATTTACAACCTATATAATATAATTAAATTTTCATTTGGTTTGATAAAATAAGGGAATTACCCTCTATTTTGTCTCTAATAGAGGGCACTCCCCTTATGAGCAAACTCTATAGTCTTTAAGAAAAGGAGATAAAATAATGAACTAGGAGTTAGTTTGAAAATTTAAGGAGGTATGTAAAGTTTTAAAACACATAATAAACAAATAATATAAGGATGAAACTCAATAGGGTGGTTTAGATCCTCAAAATTGTAAACATGCTTATTAGGTAGGGTTTAGGCCTAGTGCCCAAATGGGAAGTCATTGACACTTATAACCTTAGATATGAATTATAAACTATTATATTATGTTAATATGGTAATTTAATATTTTTCTAAGCTTCTAACTTACAATATAATCCATTAAGAATCAATTTTTTTAGTTTAAGACAACTTAGGCCTATGCAAATAGAGAAAAAAACTCGATATGACAACTTTGAGTGCTCACATATTCTCTAAAGATTTGCATGGAGATAAAAGAATTTTTGAGATGTTAAAAATGTTCCTAATAATTTATCTTATGAAATTGGATTTTTATTCTAATTTTTCAACTCTATGAACAAAGCTTAAGAGCTTAAAGTACTCAAAAATGTTATAAACCCTAGATAAGGATCGGATTGGGAAAAAAAAGAAGGAGATGTATCCAAATGGACCATAATGGAATTGAAATTGGTTTTATATTCCATATTAATATTTATGGATTACCCCTGTCAATTTTTTTACTAACCTATCTATACGAACAAGGTATAAAATTAGTTCTTTTGACTATTTTATGTATTGTGCAGGTTCTAGGGACTTTCAATAGATGAAAATAACTTTAGGAGAAGGATTAAGACTTGGGATAAACCCTGATTTAAATTTAGTGATTCATCAAAACTCCTAAGTGTGTTTACCAATTGCTTCATCTTGACCAATTAGAACTAGCATAGTGAACATGGTAGTGAGAAGGGTGAAAAGCTTTAAGTAAACTAATTTTATGGTATGACTAATGCCTCCAAGTCCATGGAGGGTCTTACCAAGTGTCATCCACTCCATTACATGATTTTTAATTTAAAAATTATTCCATTTTTTAATCCAAGTGTGTAAGGTGTGTGAAAGAGGAGTTTCTTTGACTACTGGCAGTGATGGCTCACCTTTAGAAGATTCTATATGAATAAGAATGAAAAAAATTCATGGATAATAATGTATTTGACCCTTTCCTATTATTAGAATAATTAAATATATCCCTATTTAGTTTTGGGATGTTCAAACAAGGGTGAATGATGAAGGCAGTGTTTTTATGTAGAATGAAAACTCGTATTCCACATTTCAAGAGTTTCATGACTTAGGGTGAGACTTGTGATTCTTGACTTTACATGGTAAATTTCACATTCCATTATCATGCACATGTAATAAATTTTATTAGATTGACACTTTTCCTTGTGACCTTTGAAATTCTTTCTTCTCTTCTCTCTCTTAGGTTCTATAAGAACTTACCATTTTGGCCTATGTAAAATATGCTCCACCTGAGTATGATGAGGCCATACTAATTTACATACCATAGATCAATAAATACAAATAATTTTACCTTTTATATGACTATTCATAGTGTTTTCAATTGAATTATTGATCTTTCTTAGTGATAACTATTATTTCCTTAGCATTGTTATCTCATCATCTCACCTATTTATAGTTGGAAAGCTTCTTCTTGTAGTTCATGTGAAGGGTTTTATGAAATGTCAAGGTTGTGTGAGTTAGTCTATTCAAATAGTGTTATTTTAGGCCTCTTGTCTAGGCCTCCTAGCCTAAACATTCATCACAACCTCATAATGAAATACTGATGTTAGAAGATTCAGATTAGAGAAGTGTATGCCTAGTTAGTCTCTTGGTCTCATGTGTGACATGTAGCTAGTTGGTAGTCATCAATTAATTTGATGTATCATTTCCTTTAGGATAGTTTATTGATTTAAATTTTTTTTGGGAATAATGTAGTTTTATTACTATTTTATTTAAGGGTCTAGATTAATAAATTATTAAATAATATTAAAATAAATATAGTCCTTATTTGTATAATTTATCTATCTTTTTTACCTTTTTAAAAATAGTAATAAATAAGGAGAAATATAACTTAGCTTGAAACTGGACCAAGACGGTTGAGATAGAGATAAAAATTATTGTACAAGACTAGGATAGTATCATGAATCTGAATTTGGATTTTGTTCAATAAAAGGATAGGAGCACCAAAAATAGGACACTTTGGGGTCTGATGCTATAGTCCACTCTTGCCACTATTTTCCAAACTAATCATAGAGACCTAAAAATTTATTGATTTTTTCATTATTCCTATGTAAGCTTACCTATGAAATCTTGAGTACTGATTGTCGATGAAAATCATTTTAGAGATGATTTAATATTCAAAACCTAACCCTCTATCATGCTTGATAAATTATTGTTTGAATCACTTAAGAAAGGGGGTTAGTGTGTAAGATGCACTAAATATGTAATCCACACCCCTTTTGTGGGCAAACTTCCTACATACTAATACTCCCAAGAGGTATTAAGCCATATGTAGTTCTCCCACCTAATGTGCTTTATGTAATAGTTTGATGTAAATACAAAAATGCCAAATTGAGAGTACTTGAGGTGGCTAGGGATTGGTATGAAGGCTTGAATGTGTTTACAACAATGTTGGGTGACTGTATGCAAAAAATAGGGAATTTTACCTTAGGTATTTATTTTTATTCTTTCTTAATTTGTAATAGTTATCACCTCCTCTATAAATGAGCTTTGGATAGGATTTTATAGGGAACCATTGGTCATGGGTTAGATGTATTCATGCTAGGTCAACATAATGAAAGATATGAATCAAATGAAAATGACCATTTGGGATTAAAATACAAATGGATAAGAACACAAAAAATGGGACACCCTATGGTCCAATGCTATATTCCAAGTATGGTGCTCCTTTTCTATAGGTTCGAGACTTGGGGGAATAGGATTTACATAGAAAAAGTAGCCTAGCTAAGGTGAAATGACCATTTAAAAGGTTTTTGATGTCTGATAATGAATGAAAAGGTATTTAGAAGGGTTATAAGAGCATGAAAAAAGGAGCTATGGATAGGGTGTTATAAGCCACACTCAAACTACCAATTTGGATATTTTATATGAGTACATTTCCCCCCCGCTTTACTCTAGTGATGAAGCAAAGTGAAATACTAGGATAAAGGAAAAATAGAAAGTGTACCTCAACTTACCTACAGGTAAAACCCATGAAGATGTGTGATATGAATGATGTTGGGTATGCTAAGTATGTGTTGTACCAAAAGTAATATCATTAATGGAGATGAGTGATTAATTCCCCAAGAGTGGCTCAAGAATACAAAGACTAGTGCTTTAGATCCATCATTGCCCACTAAGTGAATATATGTGGTCATGCATGTGTTAATAAATGTTTGGATTGTGTGTCCAATCCCTCTGAGTAGGTGGCTTAAGAATACAAAGGCTAGCTAGTCCTCTGGCTCTATCTTTGTCCACTAAGTGAAGCTATGGATAAGAAATATGTGTCATATGAGATGGCTCTTAAATCCCATGAATGCTTTATAATATGACTATGTGGCATGGATATCCAAATGTATACTGATAACTAGGCCAATCTTGGCTAATTTGAAAGGCAAAGATTAGGCTTGTATGAAATCCACTCCAAAACTAAGAACTAGGATTATATGCAAGCTAAACAAAATGATGCCAACCACTTGTAAATGGAATAATGCACACAAATACTAAGAATACCTAGGTAATATATTGAATTAGAATGAAAAGAAGGCAAATGTGCCATGCATATTTCCCCTAATCACTAGGGTCTATAATATGGATTCTAATCTAGATATTTTACTAACTACCCAATCTAAAACTAGAAGTGAGAGCCATCATGTCATGCATGATGCCCCCTATATCTAGATAGTTTGAGTAAAATTGTACTAAAACTACCCAATCAAAACTATACTATAGCTAATAAAATTGTAATTAATCTTACCTTTCTATTTTTTTCTAGAAAATTTGAGTTTTCTACTATTTGGATAAGAGTGTCAAAAATAAAACACTTTACTACCCAATGTTGTAGTCTAAGTATTGTGCTCTTGTACTTTACTTTTTCTGATCATTGTTCTATATTCATCACTATCTTTTCAAACTACTCTATCTGGTTTGAATTTAGAATGTTGTTCTAATTATTATAAAAATGGATTTCTGACCAACAGAGGGCTTTGATCTCAATGAAAAAACTCCTATTTATTACCCCCTCTTCTAAGGGTAGGAATGAAGACCATGAAATGACTTCCATTGAAATAAATAGCCCTACAAGTGTGTTATGTTGTGAAATATATTATATAACAATGATAATTAAAAAAAGGCCTCAAGATATAGCATTATTTGTATTGGATATTGTTATATCAATAAGGGTATGCTTAAATAGATGTAATAATGTCATAGCATGTATAGTATACTAGACTAAAAGTAAAAATTTGGTTAGTTGTTAGTTGTTAGTTCTTAGTTATGAAGGAGTGATGGAACATGATGTCCATCATGGCATCCAAAAAATCAAGATAATATATGATGTGGATCATGGAATTGCAAATAATAGAGAAGAAAATAAGCATGAAATACAAGAAATAAGAATCATACAAAAGAGGGAAAGGGGCCAATAAAACAAGGGGCATGGGCACATTTCCCTCAAAATATGACATCAAACATATAAGGCATGTTCAAGTTCCACATACATATACAATTACAAACAAGCAAGGTTGGCACGAGGGCCACAAGTGCATAGAAGAGTACAAGTAAAGGAAATTGGAAAATGTCTTAAGGCATACACAAGAGATAAAATAGGAACTAAAAAATACAATTACATTTGACTACTCAAAGAAAGAAAGGAAGGCATCTAAATGATATAAATACTATCATATCTAACTAATCAAATCAAGAAGTGAAAGTATTCAAAACATGTAGTACAAGACTATATAGATGCTAAGAAATACACAAGTGTTATATACTAGTGAGTGTTAATATAATAATATAAGTAAGTGAGTAAGTAATGTACATCAACATGATAACTAGAGTGTGTGGTGTAAGAATGACATAACTTGGATTGTGTAGTCATGTAGAAGATATCCCCAGTGGGTAGATATGTTGATGTATATCTGGAATGTAGATGTAGGATGACCTCTTAATGAGTAAAGTGAAGTAATAAATGATCTAGGTGTCATTACACACATTCCAAGAAGATCAAGTGAATCATGGTAATGTAGATAAATTGATAAAGAATAACATAAAATAATAAAATGTAAATCTACCATGGTAGTAGAAATGTAAAGCATGGATAATGGATACAATTAAAATGTTTTTGGTGTTTTTGAGTTATTTAAATGTTTTTTGTATTTTGACATCTTTTATTATTTTTGGTGTTTTTTAAATAAGATATGTACAATCAATCATAAGGAAACAATATACAATAAAGCTGATAGATTATATACAAGAAAGGCTAAGAAGAGATGAAACTAATCAATGAGTCTCATGGGAGACTCCTTATTATGGTGTGTTATATCAAGGAGAGGGATCGTGCATGATCATGAAGCATAATGGAAGGGTTGAGACTATGGATCTAAAATATATGTATTCTATAAGCTTTCTAAAATGTCTATAGTGGAAACTAACTGTGGGGTCCCCCTATAACTTTAAGAAGTGGATGTAACTATGTGGATCTTAGGTACTCATCTGGTAGTAGAAGAAGCTCTCTAAAAATGTGATCTATGTGTAGAGGCATGATACATCAATTAACTTCTCTAGGTGTGAATACTATATCTAGAAACTATTTAGAATCCTCAAACTATCGTTGATGTAGTGGTCACTCTAAGAGAGGCCTCAACAGAAGTGTATGAACTCTGTGTTAGTGAGGGAGGCCTTGGCTATGTCTGAATCTCAACTGAATGAAGAACTATAACTGGTGGAGGAGCTGAAAGTGGTGACTATAAAGTAGGATATGGCTCTAAAGTGTGGAATGATAACTCATATAGAAATCCACCAACTATAAAAACCTAATTAACATGAATGAATTTTATGCATATGTGAATTGTAGAAGCTACTACTCAAAGTTTTTGAATATATGGTCGACCAAGAAATATATCAAAGACTCTTACACTAGGAATAATAGTAAATGGTGTGGCCACATTTAGGTCTAACCTATAGAGGAAGTACAATCTCACCCAATGAAATCTATATATTTCCACTAAATCTATTGTTAACTATGTCCATTGGGGTAATATCATGCTCTAAATATCCCAAATGATGATTTAATGTTATAGTGCACAAGTTTATGTTAGATCCATTGTCTATGAGAACACTATGAATGGGATGATCATCAAGTTAGTCTCTGATAAAAAGTGCATGGTAATCTGAATCATCCACAACTATCTCTTACTCTAAAAAGGAGATTTGAGGTCTAATGAGAACTCTATAATTATACACACCAATCATATTTTTCAAAGGATGTGACTCTACTGAAGGTGCCTAATATGTAGCTGGTGGAGGATGTGTATGATATGCATGGTGAAAACTTAATGTATGCCCTGTCTCTTTTTTAAAATGTTGTGGTAAATGATCTAAGAAAAATTTTAGAGCCTTATATTGTGTTTTCTTTGCCTAAGGAGGCTCAACTAGAGTGCAAAGATAAATAAGGTTTTCATCTATCAAGTAATATATCTTATGTCAAAAAATAATAAATCTATTCATTATGTGGCTTGGTGCCCTATGAAAATTGCAAAATGAATTTTAATCATATCTAAATGGAAGATAATTTTTGTATCAGCTTCTTAATAAGAGGGAGAGATATGATATTGCATTCCAGTAACTGATGTAACACTCTAGATGGAGATATTAGTAAATTGGTAAAGGCTCATCAAGGAGGAATGGATAAAACCACTCATTGAGGGGACTCTAAAGTTGCATTAGCTATAGGTTGATCTTGGCTTTATTGCCATTAACCTTTACTATGTATGGGACTTTATTGTTACTCTTATTTTTTATTTTTTGATATGCTTATGTACTTAAGTTTGCCCATTGAAATTAATTTGAATTCCCTTTCCTTTACTATATGACATAACTCGGTGAAGGAAGAAAACCTTTTGAACATTATTGACTCATGTAAATCTAGCAGCAGACTCTATTTGAAGAGATCTTGTAATTCTTGATCAGCCATGGGGTTAGTCATTTTAGCCAAGATAGTCTTATATTAAAGAACATAATCTATGAAATTACCATTTGATCTTTGTTATTTTTGTACAACATGGGCATAAAAAACTCTGATATATATGTTAATGTTGAAATAATCTAGGAACATGTCAGCTAAAGGATTCAGTGTGTTGATTGACTAATTTTGTTGACTATAGAACCACTATAAAGAATAATATTTTAAACTCCATGGAAATATCTTGGTTAATAACAAGTCATTTGGCACATAGTCCAGGAATGCTACATGAAAATATCTCAAGTGTCTCTCTATATCACCCTTGTCATTATATAATGTGATTTTGGATTGAAAAAAACTTGATGGCAAGGGTGTAGAAGCAATATGACATGACAATGGTGTATGAAGTAGAGAAAAAGAAACCAAAGCCTATATTGGTATAAAGGCACCTTGCTCAAGATGTAGCATCTTGGATTGATGAGATTTTATCTATTGCACAAGGCAACCACATCAAGAGACAATAATGTATTAGTCATAATTATTAGTGCCTCATAGGAAGGTTGGGCTGCCATAGGGGGTTGTTGAGACATATTTTCGCTTATAGTGTTATTTACAACTGATTAATCTATGGTTTGAGAGGATTGATCAATGTTTAATTTTTGTTGTTCTTCTTATAGTATTTTAAAAATACCATCTTGTATATCAAGATGTCTAGTTAAAAGGTCTTGAAGTTCCCTTAAGTTATTATTTTTAGAATAATGGAGTTTTAATCCTATTTAATAAACATGTCTAAGTAGATTAAATTAGTAAATAATATGCAATAAATAAGCTAATAATATGTGAAATTTGACTATAGTTAGGGCTTTTCTAAAACTATTAGTGAGAGAGAAAATGAAATTTATCTAATTCTATGTTATTCTAACTGAGATAAGGTCTAAAAATCTATGTGAAAGCTTGGAAGACTATCACAAACAAGAATATTGAGTTTATTTATTGATTAAATAGGAGCACCAAAAGTGGGACACCTTATTTTTTAGTGTTGTAGTCCTCTCTTGGTGTTGTTTTCCTAGTGATTTAAGCTTTTTGCGTTTTGTGTGTCAGGTCTGTATGACCCTACCTATGAAATATCAAAGCCAAAAATTCCATGGAGCTTGTTGTGTACCTAATTTAGTCTTCAATAACCTAGGACCTTTCTACGTTTGAACTTAAATGTAAAATTTGGACAAAGGAGGGGAGGGATTACTATGTAAAGGACACATTAGACACATTTCACACCCTTTTTGTGGGCACACTACCTACACACCAATATTTTAAAGAGGGATCAAGCTATATCTAGTTCTTCCATTAAAGTGATTGCTATAATAGTATGATGAAAAATAAATTAAATACAAAACTAGGCATACTTAGAATGACTAGGGACTAGTGTAAAGGTTTGAATAATCTTGAGTCACTATTAGATCATTGTATGCAAAGAATAAGAAAAAGTTATTTAGTGGTCTTGCTTGTATTCTTGCTTCTCTCTTGTAAATGAGTGCCAACCCTTATAAATGGACTTTGAATGGAATTTTATGGGGGATTTAATGATCATGAGTTAAATTAATTCAAGGTAGGTTGACATGAATTGGGATAAGGATTAAGAATAATATGACCGTTAGAAGCCAAATTTCACTTGGATAATAGTGATAGAAATAAGACACCGTAGGTTTTAGCACTATAGTCCAAGCTTGGATGTTATTGTCCATGGATGACAAGACCTAGGGGGATGGATTAAGCATGGAAATAATAATCTAGGTCTACAAGGGCTTAGTTTAGGAGGCTACAAATGACTAGGAATTAGTGAAAATATACCTATGAGGGTCATGAGAGAAAGCAAGATGGACATATGGATTGGGTATCATTAGCCACACTCAAGTTACTAAATTTTGTAGTTTATATTTCTACATTTACACCCCCCATTTATTAGAGTTATGCAACAAAGTAAAATACTAGGATAAAGGAAAAAAATAAATCATACATGAACCTACCTATAAAGGGGAAGCTCACGAAGATGTGTGATGTTAGATCTTTATAGAGACAACATGGTGTGAACTATAAATATATAATGAAAAACATAGAGTATATTAGTCCTTACTAAATATGTTATATCTAAAATAAGAATGTATGAAATTTTAGTGAGAGAGAGAGAGATGAAGAGAAAGGAATGAATACACCTCATTAGGTATGCAAACTAATACAAAACCTATTATGATGTTTGATTGTGTTAGGTGTGTGTTGTACCTATAATATCATGAATAGAGATAAGTGCATAATTCCCTAGAAGTGGCTCAAGAATGCAAAGGCAAGCCCTTTTGCTCCATTATTGCCTACTAAGTAAAGCTAAAAAATCATGTGTGTGTCAATCGATGTTTGAACTATGTGTCCAATCCCTCTAAATAGGTGGATGAAGAATACAAAGGCTAGCTAGTACCTTGGATCCATAATTTCTCCTTGAATTAAAGCTACAAAGGCTAGCTAGTACATTCATTTAGCTATCCATGAATGTACTATGATCTAAAAATGTTGGCATGGATAGCTAAATGTATGCTAGAAACTATGCCACTCTTGGCCATTTTGAAAGATGGATATTAGGCATGTATCAAATCCACTCTAAAAATAGTGAAATAAGCTTATGTGGAAGCTGAATCAAGAACTCAGGTACTTGAGAAGCTAATCTTGTATTAAATCCAAACTTTAAAAATGATGCTAACCACCTATAGATGGAGTAAGGCACGTAACTACTGAGAAATGCTTAGAAAATAAACTAAACTTGGGAAAAGGGGAGAATCAATATGCCACACACATTGTGATCAATAATTGGTGTTTGTAACATGGATTCTAATATAAAATTTATATCAACTACCTAATCTAAAATTGGAAGTGAGAGCCATGATGTTGTGATGATGCCCCCTATATCTAGATTCTTTGAGCAAAAAATGTACTGAAACATGCTGAATCTAGACTATATTGAGCTGACAAACCTGTGACTAAAGTCTCTTTTTTTCTTGAAAAAATAATTTTTTTGTTTTTTGGAAAAAAGCATAAATAACAAGACACCCTATTGTTCAGTGTTGTATTCTAACTTTGGTGTTATTTTCCAGGGCCATTTTTGGTAATTATTCTAGATTCTAGAATCAAAGGTATTCATACCTCTTAATTTTTTTTCAATAAATACCATTAATTTATGACCCTTGACATATCATCTGAGTAAGGAAATAAGGTCCCTTCCTCTCATTCATCCTAAAATTATTGATGAAGACTCTCCCACTATTAACACTATGCAATGTTAGGATGATGATGCTATTATAACCTACATGGGTGCATATGATTCTCATATCCAATGATCACTCCCTTATGAAAGGTAAACTATGTTAAATGAATAAACCATTGAAATTAATCTGCCCTACCAAGATAACCCCTAAACCTCAAGATTGGCTAATCTTTAGATTCCCATAAACAAATTAATTATGCCACTTTCCTCTTTGATCATAGTAAAGCATTTGTTTGGTCTTATCATGACATTCCTAGAATTGACCCCTCTATCATCACCCATAATATTATAACCAACTATGATGCTAAGCTTGTTAAGCATAATATTCATAAGATGAACCCTCATATTGCCCTCCTTGTTAAAGAAGAACTCATGTGCCTCCTCTCTATTAACTTTATTCAACTCATTGATTATCTGTAATGGGTTTCTAATATCTTCCCTATCATAAAAGTGATAGGAGGAATCTACATATACACCTAATAGCATGATCTAAGCCTCATTTTTTTAAAAGATGACTTCCATTTTCCAAGCATTGACCAACTTGTTGACTTGACAGCTAGACATAAGATTATATCTCTTATGGATGGGTTCTTAGGCTACAATCAAATCTTGATTACTCCTAAAAATCAACACAAGACCACCTTCATCACCCTGTTGGGGAATTTTTGTTATCGGTTCATGCCTTTTGGCCTTAAGAACACTGTTACTACCTATCGATGTACCATGACTTACATTTTTCATGACCTCCTACAAAAAATAATGGAAGACTATGTAGATGACTTAATTAGAAAGTCTAAACATTATGAGGATCACTTAACAATTCTAAAAATCATATTCATTCATCTCTTCCAATATAACATTCATCTAAACCCAAGAAATTCATCTTTGGGTTCCTTTCAAGTAAGCTTCTAGGCTTCATTATCTCCCTCTATAGTATCAAAGTCGACCCTGCTATGGTTTGGGAAATACTAGAAATCCCTCCACCCACTAATCTCAAGTAACTCTAAAGCTTACAAAGAAAACTTTAGTCGATCCACTATCTCATCTCTTAGTTATCAGATCAATGTCAACCTTTTTATCATATAATTAAAAAGGATGTCTCCTTCCATTGGAACATGGATTATAAGAAAGACTTTGACAAACTCAAAGGGTATCTCCTTTCCCCACTGGTTCTTATTCCCCCTAAAGAGGATCAACATTTTTACCTCTACATTTTTGCAATAGATCATTCCTTGGGTGTTATGATTACACATCAAGATTATCAAGATATAGAGAAATCTATTTAGTATATAAGCTAAATTCTTATTAATTATAAAATTTGGTATACTCATATCAAAAAGTTTTGCCTCACATTGGTCTTCATAGCTTTTAAAATCTACCACTACCTTTTAAATCACAAAACCTATGTTGTCACCCATATTGACCCCCTCAAATACATGCATTTTAAGCCATACCAAAACTATCATATGGCTCATTGTATCATGCTCCTTGCTAAATTTGACTTGGAATTCATCCAATAAAAGTCTATTAAAGGGAAAACAATTTTTGACTAGTTAGGCAATGCCCCTTTACTCCGCAACCAACCCTCTAACCTCAAATTCCTTGATGAGTCTATCATAATGATAGCCACTAATGACATCTCCTATCAAATGATTATGTTCTCTAATGGGTCTAAATGTCAAATTAGTGGGGTGTGGGGGTCATCCTCATCACTCTTAATGGCAAGCCTATACCTTTGTCATTTAAACTAGATTTCAAATGTACTAACAATATGGTTGAATATGAAGATTTGGTCTTAGGGCTTCAAATGACCATTTTCTTATATGTCAAATCAATAAAAAATTTTGGTGATTCCTAGTTAGTGATTAATTAGGTTAATGGTTCCTACCTCTACAAAAATAAAATTATATAATGATATAAACATTGTGTAGATGTGTTATTAGAATCGTTTGACCACTACCTCTTGTAGACTATTCTTTGATCTACAAACAAGTTTTTTGATATGATGGATTCTTTTTCCTCACATATTCTATCCTTACCCTCCTCTTTGAAAATCTACATCACCGTGCATCACCACACATTAATCACCTCACATTACCCTCCTATGTGTCAACTAATATCCTATTTGTGGGAAATGTTGACTGTAATCTATATGACATCTAGTACCAAAAATACTTTTTAACTATCTCACTTATTCTATCATTCCATTAGACCTTTCCAATAATTAGAGATGTGCTTTCATTAAAATTACTACTCATTATACTATGCTATGGGGTTTCTCTAGAAATGAGGATTTTATGATCTCCTCCTTAGATGCCTCACTTATGCTAAAATCCATTTCACCATTAAGGAAGTCCACAATGGGATTTGTGGTAAACATTTTAGTGGGAATTTAGTTTCCAAATTCATCCTTTGACTTGGATACTATTGGCCAACATTCAACCAAGACTGTCAAAATTATGTTTGGTGTTGTGTTAAATATCAACAACACACTAACCTCTTTCACACTCCAAGCCATGCCTTACAAGTCACCAAAGACTTTTGGCCATTTTCACAATGGGGTTTGGATTAAATAAATGAGGTTAACCATCATTCATCTCTATGATATCATTCTATCATTACTTCTACTTAATACTTCACCAAGTGGGCTAAGGCTATTCCTCTCATCTCCACTAAGGTTGATAAAATTATTGACTTTATCAACCATCACATAATCTACCATTTTAGTGTCCCCCATAAGATTATTATGGAAAACAACAAATATTTCAAAAATAAGACCATCTAAAATCTCTATGATGATTTTGGAATCAAATTAAGCTTCTCATCATCATACTATTCACAATAAAATGTATAGGTAGAAGCTTCTAACAGAACCTTAACCAAAATACTCATGAAGGTAGTCAATGATGATAGTAGGCATTAGCATACACACATTCCCTTCACCTTATGATATTAATTAACTAGCATTCAAACCCTTATGGGTGTTGTGCCTTTTTCATTGGTCTATGGGATGGAAGCAGTCTTGCCTCCCAAGGTCTAGATTCCTTCTCTTTGCATCTCTCTACAAGACATACTTACTAATGATGACTTTAACCAAGAATGTTTGGCCCAACTTGAGCTACTTGATGAAATCCATCTAGTAGCCCTCAATCACCTACAAATATATCAAGAGCATATCAAACATGCTTACAACAAAAACCTTAAGGAGTAAGATTTCATTATTAGAGATCTCATATTAAAGGAAAATGTACATGTGATGAACATGGAGAAAAGAAAATGGGGCAAGTTTGATCTTAATTGGCTTAGACCCTACATCATAACTCATAAGTATGGATTAAGAACTTATCACTTATATTTTCTCAAAAGCAATCCAGAACTCGAGCCTTTAAATGCTTTACACCTATGACCATTCTTTTATTAATCAACTGATGCTTCACTTTATGTCTAACTTAAACTCATCCCTTGATCAACCCTATTATGTTTACATCCCTTCCTCTTAATCCTTGTTCTTGCACACTTAGCTAAACTTCCAAGCGTTATGGTTTTTCCCTCATAAAGGAAAACCTCTAAGCCTTCTTAGTGCTACTATAAATAGACTGCTCCCTAGAAAGATAGCTAAAAAACTTAGACTACTCCCTTGAAGGATGGCTAAGCCAAAATTTTTTATCAAGGAAATAATGACTTAGAAGCTTCTCGCATTGATCAGTTTTGCATGACCTCAAAGAACCAACAACATCCCAATGAGGCTTCCCGTATTGATCAACCTACATAAGAAAAATACATGAAACACTTTAGTCATGGACTTGCCTATGGTATCTCTTAGGTCACCTATATAAGGGGTATACCATCCCCAATAAGAAGGTTACGCTACCCAAACACCCTAATTTCTTTTACCTTGTTTTCCCTTTTACACAATCAATGGACTTTGAACTCACATGACATAAGGTTATCATGACATTTATCTACCAAATGAATGGTTGATACTATAACACATGAATCAGGCTTATACTCTCATGCCTATTAATATGGTCATTATGGTCCTCTCTAATGAAAGAGCATCACATCCATTTCTTTTCTATCATATGTCAATTTCTCTTTTAAGGTGACATCTCACAACAAGATTCTCTTAACTTCCTACCTACCTACTAATCCATATTATTACATCTTAAAGTTATGTGTTTAATAATACTAATACTTAGATATCCATTTCAAGTAATGATGCTCAAAAATATCAACAAACATAATGGTGTATTAAAAATACATTCTTCAATCATCACACTCTACTAATACTAATAAACCATTTGTCAAATGATTTATTTCATACAACCTCATGTGAAATTAAACTAATATATCTTCTCTAAACAACAATAAATTGAGAAACTATTAAATCAAAAAGCTCATTTTTAGTATACACCATCACATATATGGAAAATGCTATAATGAAATCAACTACTCAACTATGCATATACCATCATGAATATGGGAAATGCTAGCATAACACACTAACTATCACTAACATAACCATAAATAACATCACATAAAACCCATACATAATATACCATCATCATCAATAGCATCTCATAATACCAAAATCTCATATATATATATATATATATATATATATATATATATATATATATATACTAAATATGAATATACATCAATGAATCATATCATTATCATCTCTCTCACCATACATCTCTCAACTTCAGCTCACAGGATAGAATATATATAGTAAAAATCATAATACATCTAGAACTTAGAATACTCAAGGCTGTTATCATGGTCTTCAAGTGGTAGTATCATCACCACCCTCTACCTATCTATGTTTGTGTGAACTAGAGGTCATGGTGTGTATTTCTTATCTCTACTAATCTCTATCTTGATAATATCTCTAAATATGTGGGAACTACCTAATGGCTCTCTCATAGTATGTAATCTCATCTAAAGCAATGTTGTACCTTGTTAGTGGTATAGTCTATGGTGGATCCATCAAACTTACTTTAAGACCTTATACTAGTCCCTATGGTGGAGGAGGGGTATCCTATCCTACTAATCTCAAACCATATCTCTCTATTATTAGTGTAGTAACCTATCCCTAAAGTTTCATCACCTATCCTTATAGAACCCAAACCTATGCCTATGATATAGTTAACTGGGTTTGTAGCATCATTACCTATCCTTATAGGATTAAAACCTATGCCTATGATATATCTTGTGCCTACATAGTTTCATCCCTCTCTCTCTCACCACTCCTTATAAATTTGGTCATGGTCTCCTTAGAATCATAAGCTGAAAATTGGCCCATCAAGCACCAAATCACACCCTCACTCTCTCACACTCTTCTTAACCAATAACCTACTGCCACCTCACCAAAATAAGATAAGATATAGATGTTTTATGCCACATGACAATTAAATCTCTATTTTCCTCTAACCCAATGTCAAAAATGAATTTTGGTGGGCCACCAAACCTCTTTTATTGGGTTTGGTCACCCACTGACATCGATATTCCTGCCTTAAGCCACTGAGCCACTGATGTTAGCATACTTCCTACTGACATCAATGACCTAACTGATGTTAACCACTTTAAAATTAGGGTTTCTAACCCCAACCACCACTATTTCCAAAATCACCCTAATACATTCCTTTAGTAGTTCACATGGAATCCTTATGGGGTAAGTTAGAGATCACATATATCTCCCCACCATGGCAATCAACCTTGGAGATCAATTAAATTTCAACCTGTGATGACTCTGACTAGGGATCATAAATATATTCTCAACTAATGACCCTTTTGAGCCAAACTTACCTTGATCATTATGAACACTTATGCTACCATGTTATAGCTGGCTATTATATGCACACATGTTTATAAGGTGTTTTTGGATCATGACTTTTCTAGCTCCATCACTTGTAACCCTTTTTATTTTCTAGGATCACTTCCTACCTTAGATACATATAACACATGGACCATTAGAGATATAACTTTGATCATTTAAACCCTATTAGCTATCAATAAGAAGCTATGGTCTAGTTATTTCTATCCAATTCCTCCTTAGATTTACCTATTATTGATTATGTCAACTATAACTAGTATCATTATATGTGTGAGCAACAATGTTTCCATGTTTGCACTCACCATCTACCCATCCACTCACTACCTATCAAACTAGTACCCAATTCTATATTCTCCTCCATCAGTTCTTATTTTGAGGGGAATATCTCATCCCATACTTGGAGTATATAACTCCTATTTTGGTATCAAAAATTGTCAATACAAGCTACAAGACAAAAGGGGTAAATGTAGACACCATAATTATGTCACACACTTGCATGACTCCCTGTGTCGAAACCTCCTTGATCCCATTTTAATAATTAACCTTCCTAACCCATGTTTTCACCTTAAAATATTTAATTGAGTTAATTAAAACCCACTTATTCCACCTCACCTAGCTACCTCATCATAAGAATAATCCTTACCCTCTGAGTCACCTTGAGATTTAGTCTCCTAATCCTAACTACCTATGACTTTATCTCACCCATAACAGAAATTCATTACTAACTACATTTTTCATAACCTCATATTTTTACCATCTATAATGGACACCACACTTGGCAAGAGAAGGAACAAAAAATGGGCTAAAAATAGCCCTTTTACCTATTCTCATGCCACCTACGTCTGTCAACCCTCAGCTAATGTTGACAGGATCACCAATGTCAGTTATTTAAGAAAAATTCCAAGTTGGTATTCTAGTCAAAAAATTAATGATTCATGCATAGGATTTTGGTAATCAGAGCATCTTACATAGTTGTTGACATCCAAGCTTACCATTACTCTACAAAAATTGATCTAGATCAAAAATTGATACACTACACAAAGCTTAAACTCTTAAGGACCAACAATACATGCTTATCTTATCTATTAATGCATCATTTCACCAAGCCTCATTAGAGTTATCTATCTATCTAGTAGTCACAATTCACCCATTTCACTAGATAAATATATCTCAAATTTTTATAAGTATTTAAATAGTAAGTTTATAATTACATTGTATTATACTCTTTATTATTTCACAAACCCTGACTCCTTTTATGGAGGAGTTGTAAAGCTTCACACTCATTTCTCTTTACCCCAACATACCAAACCTATATCTAGAATCACTTGAATCTTACCCACCCCTTTACAACTCTTTCCAACCTCACACCCTAACCATACTCCCATTGCCCCTCCTATAAAAACCTTCTCTAACTCATTCTAATACTACTGCCCCAACTGACATTGGTGACCTCAATCAACATCGATGACCCCAATTGACATCATTCCTTTAACCAATGTTAGTTACTAATTTTTTAAACTAGAAACCTCAAAACCACCTAATGACCTTCCTAGATCATATACCTAACTTATTAGCCTACATTGTATTATCATCTACTACACTCAGACTTGCAACATGATAAACAAAAATCTAACTTTCTCTCTCTCTCTCTGTCTCTCTCTCTACTTCCATTTATTTTATACTTTATTTTAAAATAGTAGAATATCATCCCAATGAAGTATTATTATTCTTGAAATAAGTTCATAGCTTGTAATTCTATGTATATCTCCACTAACAACTATTATGTGTAGTGTTTTCTTATCTACAGGTGTCTTCCTCTACAACCAAAGAGGGGAATCTACAAAGTCTAGAATGGTTTTCACTTATCTGGGTTTTAATAACTTATCCCTAAATCTCTCTCTTTGAATGTAAAATAAGCTCAAAATTTAGTTAAATAGATTCAAACAAGTAAAATCCATTAGAGATAGTGAACTAGTTTTCCACTAAATAAGAGGTAAGAGTGATACTAAGAACACATTATTGAATTCCTAAAATCATAGAGTGTGGGAATTTCTTGATTGTTTTAAGGGGTTTAACATCAAATCAGTCCTAAGGGAAGAAATTTGGTATGTTGATAGGTTGGTATTAGTTAGAGCACAATTTGACATTCTAAGTGATGTCAAGAATCCAAAAACTTAGCCACACATCATGGTAGCTATAAGGCATTCAATAATGGATAATGATGTCAATTTTAAAATGTTTGAAAGTCACAAAAATAGAATATTTATCTAATAATAGGTTGAGTTATCTTGTAAAAATTATTCCAAGTTATAACACTAATATGGGGCCCTAATTTTACAACTAAATTCTAAAAACCTTCCTAAAGGCCTAGCTACTCTTGAGAATATATTCAATTAAAGTGAACAAATGGGGAGAGATAAAGTAAGTATGTCTAAAAAAGAGGAACATCATGATACAATGGTCATATTAAAAGATAAAACCCTAAATATTGGAAATGTATGTACTTAAGATGAGAAGGTTGCATTTATTGAGTTATGTAGAGAATTTTATGATGTCTTTACTTGGGAGTATAGTAATCTCAAAGGATTTCACCCATTATTGGCTCAACACACTATATAAATTGATCCTAATGATAAGCCTATACAAAAAAGTAAAAGGCCTAGATATCCTAAAGTGGAGGTGATAATGAGAAAAGATATCACCAAGTTGATAGAGTAAAGAATTATTTTTTTATCAAGCACTCTTCATGGTTTTCCATCTTAGTTCCCATGAGAAAGAAGAGTGGTGAGATCAGGTTATGTGTGGATTTTAGAGAATTAAATAAGGTGCCATTAAATTATCACTATCCTCTACCTTTAATGAAACACATCCTTCAATTAGTTGTAGATTCTCAACATTTCTCACTTTTAGAAGGCTATTTAGGTTACAACCAAGTGTTGGTGAGAGAAGAAGATCAATATAAGACATCATTCACTATTAAATGGGGCACATATCCCTAAAAGAGAATGAAATTTATGTTATCCAATGTAGGTGACACATTCCAAAGGGCCATATTTATGCCTTTCCAAGGATTTATCAATGAAATGATACTAATATACCTTGATGACATAACCATTTTTTCTAAAGATGCTAGTGACCATTTCAATCATCAAAAGATAATCTTCAAAATGTGTAGGAAATATAGTGTTTGTCTCAATACCAAGAAGTGTATTTTATATATAAATGAAGGTAAATTACTTGGACATATTATTTCTAAAGGTGGGCTTGATATAGACCCTGATAGGGTGAGAGTCATACTAGCTTTGTCATTGCCCAAACATAAGAAAGCTTTTGTTTTATTATTTTTGGTAAACTAGTGTTAAGTTCCCAAATAATAAAGGGTAAAGAGTAAGGGGAAAAGTCTAGTTTAATAGGGTAAGATATAGATTTTTATTCAAGTAATCTACATGAGGAAGATAAATAACTTATCTAAAAATGGATTGAAATAGATGATTCAAGAGCTAGAAATTGAGATGCAAGATTGCGACACTGTCTAGAATCTAGATCTAGCCTTCACTTTATGATTGGATAGGAGAACCTAAAGTGGATAAGATTGGAACCAGTATTTTATTCCACCTATTCCACTATTTTCCTAAGGATCTAAGCTTTCTAGGTTTTGTTTGCCAAGTTATTGTGAGCCTATGTACCAAATTTTAGAGGTAGGAAGTCAACAAATCTTGTTGTAGGTTTGTTTTAATATCCAAAACCCTATATTCATATGCACACATGAAAATGAAAAATGAATCAAAATAAAAAGGGGAAAAAATAGGTTAGGGGAAGAATGATCACATGATCTAACACCCTTACTATCTAATTGTTGCCTAAATTAAACCTCAAGCTAAGGTCTTAAATTAAACATAGTTCTCCCTTAGGGAATATGAATAATCAACATGCATAATAGATGCAAGAATGAATTTTTCCTAGGCCCTTCCTTGATCAAGCATACAATTCTATGTGTGATGCAGAATGTTGAGCTATACTATTTAGTATTTTTTATTATGTCTAATGTGTTAAAGTAGTAAGTGTTAGATATAAAATGCCTTGTGTATTCCTTTATATAGGAGACTCATTATTTAAAATTTAAGAGATTTATTTGCATTTGGATGACATTGGAAAGCCTAGGGATAAAATTAAGAAAGGAGATAGGACCCATCTGGTGAGAGAAACTAATTTTTAAGGTTCAAATTAACCTTGGATAGGAGCATTGAAAATTGAACACCTTGGGTTTTAGCACTATAATCCAAACCTAACACGAGCTAGGGATTAGGGGGGATGGAAAAAACATAGGAAATATGACCTAGATGAGGTGGAATAACTTTTTGAAAGTCTTGGGATGACTAGGAATAGGTAAAAGGGTGACTCAATCTTGAAACAAGACCAAGATGACTAAAGTGAAAGACATGAATAAATGTGAACAAAGCTCATATTCTTTGGTCAGAGTGTCTTGTGAAAGTACAGTGAAAATACATTATATGTGTGGTTACTTGACCAATTTTAGGTGTATACATTTTCCCCCCTTTTAATCTAGTGATGAAATGAAATGAAGTACTAAAGTAAAATAAATAAAATAAAATGTGTACTTGAACATACCTATCTGGAGATAAGTGTGTTGAAAAAGGGTCCAACTTCCTAGTCAAGAAAGTGGATGAAGAGTTTAATAGTGCTTGGAGAAAGATGGAATCCCTAAAATGGATGACCCTATATTGAATCTGAATATAAAATACATGTAATCATGGAGAGGGAGTGCAATGCTTCCCCTTGTGCTGAATCTAGCTAGAAATGATAAATGCTCAAAGGCCCAAAACCAATGTCTATCCTCTATCCCACATAAACTCATGTAATCTAGAATATGTGTATATAATCTATATATTGTGAAGAGTAGAATTTATCATGCCCCCACTCTATATAATCTAAAATAGAACTTTGAAGAGTTCAAAGGCTCAAAACCAATGTTTGCCCTCTATCCCACACAAAATCATATAGTCTAGGTCTAGATAATGTTATGAACCAACCACTATAGATGGCCATATGGTCCAATCTAGTGATAACTAAGGTACAATTGGGTGTAATCTATAAACTTTGGTAAATGTGTAATAAGAGGATGGCATGTCTTGCCATTTAAGTTTATATGATCTTAGATGCTGAAGAAAATGATCATCTTTGTCATGGCCCCAAGTTTGGTATGTGAGTGATTAATTTATATAATATGGAAATCTATATAACCACATGTGATATGAACTGCCATGCCATATCCCATGTGTAAAACTAAAGATCAAAACAATGTGCTCCATATTATCCCTATAATCTGCTATATAATATATAACTATATTATATTGTATGAAGTTATATGTGTGACATGTATAGTGATGTACATGCCCCCAAATCTAGTATCTAGTCTGAATTTGTATCAAATTCACTGTGAATCCATATAATCTAAACCACTATATATCTAACTAATATATGTATCTATAAAATGAAGGTATGTCCCTCTATATATCTTGAGTAATGCTAAGTGACCCATGTAGTCTAAACCACTATATATTATGATGGATCTAAGATAAATATGGCAATCTAAATACTAGAGATGTATAAAACATGGTGCATCCACCTATGAGAGTGGATAGGCATGCTAGGTAAGTGTATAAATAGTAAAAATGATGCCCCCCTTTTTGGGAGAGGTATGAGATTTGTGATAGAATGGGTTGAGCCAATAATGATGACTAGTGGTGTATGTCAAAATAGAGTTTGTTTGTTGTGAATAGATTAAAAGATTGTTTGATTGATTAGACTAAGTTGCTTGAATGTTTGAATGAACTTTGATTAGTAGGGACCAAGTTGTATGTTTAGATATAAGGGAGGTATATAGGTGTGTGTGCTATAGTAGGTAGATGATGTAGTAAGAGATAAAGGATTTAATTATGTCAAATGTATTATTGTCATGATTTTATGAAATAAAATGGTTTTCAAAATGGAGCTACAGGCTTCTAATTATGGGTAAAATAGTATTTTACTATGAAAGAAAAAGTTGTTTGATATAGGAAAATTGGAATGACTCTTGACTCATTTATGCATTAACTAGGTTGAGATTTGGAGCTCTAGAGTATGAGATATACTGAGGAGATGAGCACCTACCATGAACCAGTTTGAGTAGTTGGCGGCCTAGGTTGAGGCTAGTGGTGAGATTACCCTAGTAAGTAGTTAAAATATGCAATTTTGGCCTATTTAGAAGCCTATCTTAGATGTTTTTGAGCTATTTTAAGAGTCTTAAGAAATTTTTGACTAGTTCTAGTGCTTCTATCCCTCCTCCAACACTGTTGTCTAATTTGTAACACTAATCTATAGGTTGTAGTGCTCTTGTCTAGTGTTTTTGTCTTATACCCAACATTGTTGTCTTGGAGGCTAGATTTTCTAGGCTACTTCTTGGTTTACTTGCTATATTTATGCTTGGCTATAGATTTGACATGGTGAACTAATTTATATGATGTTTTTTTAGGATTTTTAGTTATCATCTATTTTTTTATAGATTAGTTATTTTCCTTGACATGGTTGATTGACATATATGCTATTTTTTGGTGGTTTTTTAGGGTAAGTTATGGATGTGGGAGTTCTATAGAGGCTTGGTGATGGAGACACTAAGATTGTTACCTTTTTAGCTAATGAGAGGATTGTGATGGATACGGTAGGGTTGGGTCATGTGTGTGACCTAGGCACTATGTAGTGGGATAGGTATCTGATTGCCACCTTATGTGAGGTGAAATACAGACACCTATACTTTCTAACTTCCAATAGGAGAGATTACTATTACTCTTAGGGATGTGTACCATATTTTTCACTTGTCAATTAGTGAATTGTGTGTGCCTTTTTAGGATGACATGGGTGTAGTGCTATTGAACATGTGTCCTTTTACTTTGCATGTGTGCCCTCAGGCATACATAGGAGAGTTAGTGATAGTGATGCATTATTATCAATTATTATATAGTCAAGTGTTTTGCATTTGCAAAAGTGGTTGGCCATATTGTTGGTTTCATTTTTTTTGTGGATGGGAGTGGGGTATTGATTTCATATAAGATGCATATGATTATACATAATGTAGAGGTGTATGGTACTATGTTCTCATGGGGTAGGACTATGCTTACCTACTTATACAAGGATTTATAATAGTTTACTTAGGAGGCCTTTAGTGGTGGTTTAAGTATGGATACTTTATTAAATTATTGGGATTATGAACACATAGAACTTGTGTGGCCAGCAGGATTATTGAGGGATAGATAGACACCTCCATAGTCATTTTAGATAGTGATAGATGAGTGTGTGTTATCTATCTAGTCTCTTGAGATATATTACTATAGATTATTTTTAGATAGACTTGTGGCTTGAGATATTATATGGAAGCCCTATAAAGAATTCCATCAGTGGATCAAGGATGGAGTGTAGTTATGGTATATGAGGGTTAGATATTGGTTACATGACCACTAGATTGGAGTGTAGTAGTGCCTTCAATATAAATGTATGCCTAGATAGTTTAGGGTACCACAAGATGTGTGCCCAGTAGTATTGGTGTAGGTGAAGAGTGCATGGGCACCAATGAGAGTAGGAGCTCATGGTAGGCCTAATGAGGTTCAATTAATACCACTACCATTGGATGCATGGGATGTAGTTATAAATATTCCTAATGTAGATGATGTTGGTTGAATAGAGTTATATATCATATAGTGGGCTAGGCATCGATAGGATCCATTGTATCCTATTGGTGGATGGGATACCCCAGAGTATGAGGATCTTGCTCCAATCTAGATGATGGGAGGTAAGATTTAATTATATCTAAAATGTGTACAATTTTGCATTTATTTTAATTTGTTGTGAAAATGTATGTCTAACATAGTATTTGTATCTTTACATGTAGGTGGAGTGGGAGGTGATCAAGATGAAGCACTTGTTAGGGGAGGAGGTAGAGATAATGGGTTTTAGGAGACCATAATTTAGTCTACACTTTTTGAACTTATATAACATATACCTGATGATGCTATGGAGGAGGGTTTGAAAGAGTGAGTGATCATTATGGTTGGTGTTTATGCTCATTTTTTTGATAGCACTGCTATAGATATAACTACATATGTCAGGGTAGTAGGAGAGAGAGATGAGCTAAGAGTAGAATTAGATAGGCATAAGATGACTCCACCTAATTATGGATCAATGAGTATATGGATCATGGATGAGTACACAAATATTAAAAGATGATATATAGAATTGTGTGATGAGCATGATTGATTATTAGAGCAATACAGCTAATGTAAGAGGCATTTAAGAGCTTGAGGAGGTGTAGGGCCATTGAGTGCTAGGTTAGAGTGAGACTGAGAATGAAGGAATAATTCCCATTCAAGATTTATTATATCTTGTTATAATATATATGTAATTGATAACTTGGTTATATATATATGGATGTTGTTTGGATTTTGAATCATGCATATTGTGTTATGATATTTGAAATACATTATTATATTTGATGCATATAGTTGTTTTAGAAGTATTTGATTTGGTATTGATGTTTTAAGGTTGTATATGTTTGGTAAATGGTACTTGAGATATATGATTTGATTGTTTTGTTGATAATTATGATGATAAACTATTTATTTCAAATTGTAATCATATGTAAGCAAAAATTTGTTTGTTTTGGTAATTGGTAAACTATTTGGATAAATTTGACTTGGTTTGAGATTGGTAAAGTGGGATTTGGATAAGTTGATTTGGTAAGATTTGGACTTTGATAAGTAGTTTTAGCTATGGATAATTATTGGGAATTTAGAATTTTAGTTTTTAGTATATGGGGATCTAACATAACACATTGTGCATATTACTTCCTTGAGAGTGGCTATAGAATACAAAGGCTAGCTAGACCTTTGTCTCCATCATTGCCCTACTAAGTGAAGCTTATGAACTAAAACTAGTATGATTGCATGTCATATCACTCTATGTTATATCACTATCTTAATCCTATTAGATAATTGAATAAATACCCATACTACTCATACTGTGTAAGAACATGCTTTGTATCTGATACTATCTGCTATGTACTAATTATAACTAGACATGAAGATTTTATAAAATGTAACTCTATTAGACATGTAATAAGAACTATGTGCTATGAATATGACTCATCTATCCATAATCATGCACCCTATAGACTCTACTATGATATGTATGACTAAGCCATAGATCAAGCTGGAGCTGTGACCTATGATGAGGGCTCATTTTATCTCAATCATAGTAGATTTCTATGTGAGATAGGACCTAAAATATCTAGCTATAGTGTATATTTATCATGAACAATACTCTATGATGTGGGTTCATTTAATCTTAACTATAGTTGATTGCTACATGAGATAGGACCCAAAAAATCTAGCCATAGTGAATATTTCTCATGAGTGGTACTCTACTATGGTGCCTATGAATCTGCTAGATATATATATGGAACTACACTATGTATGCCTCAAACTACACTACTATATGTAGGTTGTTATTTTTGTAATAGTTTATAAACCTTCTAAATAGGTGGAATAGGATCTCTCCTATGAGGCTTTGTCCTTGAACCTACATTACTCTCATGATGAGTGATTAATGATTCTTATGAATGAATGTCCTTAGATGACTCAGTCCTAGATGAATGAGTTATATGGTTCCATGGTCGAGGATATCTCAGTGCCCACTATGTGAATGTTATGATGCCATTATCAACACATCTATTTATGAAATATCTAAGTCCATAACAATCATTATCTCTATGTCTGTGGATATAATGATAGTTATAAAAGGGATGATGTGGATCTCATCGATGAGTAGAAGTTAATGTGATTAACCTCTTATCTAATGGTGTTTATAATATGACACATGGAATATCCTAATCTAAATCAAATTGTAGTGGTTCTTTAATGTTGTTCTTTATAATGCATATTATAGGTTGTACTCTAGAGACTATCTCTCAATTTTTAACTAGTTGTTTATCTAGTTGTGGTCTCCTATATTTTTTAGGACATGTTGGATGTTCTATGTTAGGAGCTATAGATGCAGATATTGTTATGAAATATAGGTAATCTAATCAATTAAATCTACCTCAATCAATCTTAATTTATTTTTCAAAGCTAAAATTATATAGAATAAATTCTTGAAATAAGACTATGTCTAATATAGTAGATGCTCGAGGAGAGGTTGGTGAAGTCCCTTAATAAAGATATGTTGAATCTCTAAATATGCTAGTTTGTATATCAATCTTAACATGTGATTCTTGAATTGTAATGTATAATCACTAACTGGATATAAAGTATTCTAATGCAAAGTTGCAAGTTTCTCATAGGTGACATGAGGGCCCATGTTTTCTATATAATGTCTAAGAAATTCCCCCTCTAAGTCATCATATGTGTGTAAGGATCCAATGGGGAGAATATGGAAGAACCAATTCTATGCTTCCCCCACTAATGTCTACTAAAATAACCTAATTAGTATCAAAGGACTCGTATGAGATGGAAAATCCTTATGAAAGGCTTGAAGGTATATGAATGGATCTCTTTTTCCATCAATGTGAGGCAATGATGGTATCTGGAAATGCATTGGCAATGAAAATTTTATGAATGTATTTAGAACAAGGTTTCCATGTAAATCATTGACATCCATCCAAGAATTATAGGCCTTATTTTCCAAATTAAGGAGATGTACTTGGTGTTGTAATTAACCAATTACATGCATTAAAGAGATAATCTCCCATGATGGTACATCATCATCTTGAAGTGGTTCATTTAATCATTGAATTGATTGTTAAGTTTATCTATGGGAATGCTACATTTAGCAATTAGATAATGAAGAGGGGGTGTACTTACTTGAACCTTGGGAATAATGTTAACTTGGACCTTACTAGAGGGATGTGAGATACCATTCTCTTTAGGTGAAGAGTGAGAACTAGGTTCTATTGTAGTGAGGGGTGGTTTGGGAGATTCATTAGTATATTTATGTTTTAGTGTATCACGTTATAATTGAGTAAAACATGTGTTATTAACATTAACATGTGCATTATTTTAAATAGAATCATGCATAGAAGTATAAGCAACATTTGGAAGTGTAATGTGTTTCAGAGGAGTGAGAGAAGAGTTAGAAACATGAGATGTATATTCTTCTTCACTATGTGCATAATAAAAATCATTGTTTCATGCATAATCATCATTGGCATATTGTTCATAATCACTCTCATTTTCATATTTATTTACATGTTCACTATCATACTCATTATCACTTTCAGTGCAACTAGGGAGAGGTGTAAGAGAAGACTTTAATTCTTTTATAATATGTAATTAAGTATCATTTAAAATTGGAATATCATGTGCATTTATGTTATCCATGGATGGAGTGTATGAAATATTTTTATGTACAATATGAGAGATAAGAGAAGAAGAGTTTTCATTTAGACATTCTTTTGACAAAGTAGAATTAGGAACATGAGATGTATCATTTTAAATATGCATTGGAAATTTGATTATATTACATTTATATTTTTTAAATTTGAACCTAGAAGTAGAAAAAGAGAGTGAGATATTAGGTTCACATGAAATTAAATTGTCACCAATAGGAGGTTCACTTGGAAGTGCATGACTAATTTGTTCATTTGGTGCATTGTGCATAGGAGAATGAGGTGAAAAGTATCTTTCTCATTTATCAAAATTATTTTATTTAGAAGAGGGAATAAAAGAGATAGGTTTGAGAGAAGAAGATGCATCTATGTGTACTTCACTATCACTATCATGTATATCATCATATTCCCCATTACAAAAATAGTAGTTATCTTCATTGTAAATGAAATAATTTTCAACATTTTTAGCTAATGTGAAATTTTACAAATTTATCCATTCATTGTGATAATTATGAGAAAATTTTAAAAATTAATCTATGGGATGAGAGGGAAGAAGTTCCTTAGTGGTAATTTTATTTCTTTCACCAAAGAGAATATTGAAAAGTACTATTAAATAAATAAATGCAAAAATAGATATAAACATAGAGATTTTGAAAATACTTTTGACTATCCAAATAATTTGCCAAAATTCCAAAGTATTTTTCTAAAAATTTAAGGGAGGAAAACTTGGGGTTTGAAAACATAGTTTGGAAATCTAGGTTTTTAGAATTTTTGAAATTATGCAATAATTTTAAATTCTAAAAATAAATTTGAATAGAATAAATTCACAAAAAATTTTACAAAAATTAGAAATTAGAAATTTAAATTTTTTCACAAGAAAACTAATAATATTGAGAAATTGAAATTATTTTTTACAAAGTAAACAATTTGAAAAAATTCCAAAATGGTTTTCTAAAATTTGAAAGGAAAGAAGGCTTGGGGTTTGAGGACTTAGTTTGGAAATCTAGGGTTTTGAGCTAGGGTTTTAGAATTTTTGAAAATTATGTAATAATTTAAATTCTAAAAATAATTTTGAATAGAATAAATGCAAAAAAATTATAAAAAATTAGAAATTTGAAAGTTAATTTTTGCACAAAATATGAAGGAAAAACCCTAAGTGTACCTGGGGTTTTAGATTTGTTTGAAGTAAGTTAGGTTCACTGAATATTTTATCATTTTTGGGAAACTAATGTTTAGTTCATAAATAATAAGGGGAAAAATATATTTTAATAGAGTAAAATATAGATTTTTATCAAGTAAGTTACATGAGGAAGAGAAATAAACTTATCTTAAAATGGACTAAAATAGATGATTTAGGAGATGGAAATTGAGATGCAAGATTGGGAAACTATTTGGAATATAGATCTAGACTTCATTCTATGATTGGACAAGAGCACGAAAAGTGGATAGGAGTGGTCCCGGTGTTGTAGTCCACCTTTGTTATTATTGTCTTGAGGATCTTAAAATTTTGTGTTTTATTTGCCAGGTCAGTGTGAGCCTATGTACCAAATTTTGAGGAAAGAAGTCAACAGAGCTTGATATAAGTTAGTTTTAATCTCCAAAACCTTGTATTCATCTACACACATGCAAACAACAAATGCGTCAAAAGTAAAAGGGGGAAAACTAGGTTATGGGAAGAATGATCGCATGATCTATAACCCTTGTTGTCTTGATCATTGCCTGCATTAACCCTCAAGCTAGGGTCTCAAATGAAATGTAGTTCTCCCTTAGGGAACGTGCATAATTATTACACATGATAGATGAAGGAATGATTTTTTCCTAGGCCCTTCTTTGATAAGGCATGCAAGTCTATGTGTGATTTAGAATGTTGAGCTATACTATTGATTGATTTTTATTATGTTTAATGTGCCAAAGTAATAAGTTCCAGATTTAAAATGTCTTGTGTATTTCTTTATATATGAGACTCATTATCTCAAATTTAAGAGCTTTATTTACATTTGGCCAACACTAGAAAATTTAAGGATGAAGCAAAGAAAGGGATAGGACCCATCTAGTGGAAGAAACTAACTATTAAAGATAAAATTGACCTTGGATAAGAGTGATTTAAAATAGACACCCTACATTTTAGCACTATACTCCAATCCTAATGAACTTGTCCTAAAGGCTAGGGATCAAAGGGGATGGAAAAAACATAGGAAATATAACTTCATTGAAGTGGAATAACCATTTGAAATGCTCAGGATGACTAGGAATGGGAAAAAAGGTGACTCAAGCCTAAAACAAGACCAAGATGACTAAAGTGAAAGAAATGACTAAGTGTGAAAAAATCTCATATTCTCCATTTATAGTATCCTATGAAAGGACTATGAAAAGACATGATATGTGTGGTTTCTTAACTAATTTAGGGTACCTATAACTTTACAATGTTTTCTTGGGAAGACAAATTTTATTAGGAGATTCATACCTAGATTTGTCACTCTTGTGAGGCCTATAATAGCTATGTTAAAAAAACATCAATAATTTGTTTGGACCAAGTAAGGGAAGGCTAGTTTTAAAGCCATTAAATAAGCTATTAGTCAAGAACACACACTAATCAACACTAATTTTTCTATTAACTTATTCTCATGTGATTTTACCAATATTGATACCATATCTTCTATGTTAATGCAGTAGAACAATGAAGGAATTAAATAGCCTAAAAAAATTAATCGAGAATTAGAAGGATATGAAGAGAGGTACACATACATTAAGAAATAAGTATTGTTTATTATACTAAGCCTTAATAGATTAAGGCATATGGTGTCTAATAACAAAATACATGTCATGGTAGCCCACCTAGGCATAAACATTTCCTCTTGAATAAGGACTTGAATGAAAAAAATAGTTGGATAAATAACTAAGGTGATGGAGTATGATGTTGAGATCAAGACCACTAATCTAGTAAGAGGGAGAGGGATATTTGAACACCTAAAATCAGACATTTAATAAGGAGAAGATATGGTTTTGGAATCATATTATGGTATAAGTATAACTACAACTTTATCTTCTCCAAGTTAGACACATGAAATGGTGTAGTTCCTTCAAATAGGTGAGTTCCATGTGGGTCTAAATCAAGAAAGAAGGAGATACTTCAGAATACAATAAATACCCTATGCTCTTATGGATGGGGTTATTTTTATGAAATAACTCAATGAAATTTTTATAAGATGTGTGGAAATAGATTAGGTTGATAAGATCTTAGAACAATTCTATGATGGACCAGGTGGAGGTTATTTTTCACTTAAAGCCATAATTATAAACATAATGAGAGATGGTTATTATTGGCCTAATCTATTCAATGATTCATATGCTTGGGTTAGGAGATGTCAAAAGTGTGCACTCTTTGTATCCAAATAAATAATTTCATTGATTTCTTATAATCCCATTTAGGTTGAACAACCATTCATGTAATGGGGACTTGACTTCATTGGAATGATCAATCCTCCATATAGTGTAAGCCAAAAATGGGTGCTTACAACTACTAAAGATTTCTCAAGGTGGGTAGAAGTAGTGGCCCTCAAAGAGGTTAATGAGAATTCAGTTCTTGAATTCTATGAGAGACTAGTGATAAGGTTTGGGGTGCCTACAATAATATTTTATGATAATGCTATGGCTTTTAGTAGTGTAAGAATAATGGAATGGGCTCTCTAATATGGTATCTACTTAAGTAATTCTTCTAACTAGTATCCCCAAGACAATGGAATAGTTGAATCCAATAATAATAACTTGATAAAAATAATGAAAATAATAATAAAATATAATCAAATGACTTAGCAAATTATATTGAAGATAGCCCTATGGGCTAATAAGACCACTCCAAATATTTCCATTGGTAACTCACCCTATATGCTTGTCTATGGGATAAAAGCCAACCTTCCCATTTCACTTGAGTTACAAGCTCTTGAGTTGTCACATAATATTGAGAGAATGTAAAATGATCCTATTGAGATAAAATTGGTAGAACTAATGGCCTTAAAGGAAATAATAAACCATGTCATACACACCATGGAATGTCACCAAACACAAGCGCTAATAAAATTTGACTATAGAGTATATAAAACACATATCAAAAAGGAGATCTTGTCTTGAAGTGGGATGCTAAGATAGCTACACCTAATAATCTCACTAAGTTTGATGCATTTTGGAGTATAACCTACATTTTCATTACTTGGAAAGAACATAATGCCTTTCAACTTGCAAGACTCAATGGAGAGAAGTTGAGAATCGTAGTCAATGAAATATACTTGAAGTCATGATATTGAGGTTAGTTTTATAAAATTTTACATATTAGTGTAGGAATTTATGTTTATTAAGTTCTTCAATCATAAGTATATGTCTTGTTTTCTTTTTGTTGTTTTTCCTCCAAGTGTCTTGACACGTGTGGTGTGGTGTGGTGTGGTGTATTGTCTTATGTTTGTCCGTCTTAGTTGGTTTCAAGGTTGTTGTCAAGTATAATTCTTAGTCTGATCCAAGTTAGGTTATATTCACGAATCCATATCCTAATGAATCTACTAATCTAATAGTCTAGATGCATATCAAGCATGCATTCCCTAGAGGTCATCAAAGATATTAGAAAATTTTTGGCTACCATTGACTAGTTTACCAAAAAAATTGTCTTGTTAAGCATTCATCTTGGTTTTAAATATTAAAAATACTTCATAAGGAATGGTTAGCATTGATTAAATTGCATTTGACATGTTTAAGGTAAGTATATCCCTACATCATGCTTGTATATTCATGACTTGCATTACTCAACTAAGATCAAGACTGTCAAAGGGTTCACAAGTCTTTGTCATGTCATGTAGTTCAAGTCAAAGTTAGTTAATGTACCCTATGGTTTATAAAAGTGAAATAAATGTAGTTAAATATTCATTTCTAATGTTAAAACCCACTTTGAAATAATTATTTAATCATTTATAATGTTTAAGAAGGGAATATATTAGGAAATTGTAAGGATTGTAGAATAAGGGAGTGGTTGACACATCATCCCATGTTTATATAGTGTGATAAATATAAAATAACCCTTGTTGATTTAGTTCAGTCAGTTTCTATGTTGAATAAAATAGTCCTTAAGTAAAAAAGACTAGTTTTCAAGAGTCTATATGGGTTGTAGATGGAATACCACTTCTAAACATTCAAATATCTCTATCAAACACCTATAATTAAAAATACATTAATATTAGGATGTTTGAAACTCTAATAACGAAAAAAAAAACTATTCATCTTTCCCATCACCCTCATTGGCAGCTCTAGAAGATAATTTAGTTTTTAGTTAGTGCAAGTAGGATAGGGAATTTTGGTAACTTATATATTAGCAATATGAAAGTAACCTAATAAACTTAAACTTTGTGCAATTGGTTTCTTGGTTAATCCCCTTAATTTTATGAACAATATTTAAGAAATTAAGGTGTTTAAAATGAATTTCAATCCTCACCTAGGTCAGTATTCCTGAAGTGTGGAGTTTTGAAGTCAAACCAATGGATTAATATGATAAATGATGTTCAATTGAAAATTATTATAACTATAAAATACCATTTTACTTCATGTTTACTCATTATCATGTTTGGTGTATGTTCTAATGTCTTTATTTTTGTAGTTTGTACATGATAATCTGGTATACAGGGAATGTAATGTTTTGTCTCTTAAATGAAGTGAATGAAATCAACCTAATCAAAGTGTTTTTAAGGTTTTAAAAGTATATAATTATTCTCTAAATAATCAATGGTTGATACGATCCAATACATGAGGTTGCAATGCTTTCTTAAAATCCCTTCATGAAGATACTATCAACTTAGAGGTCTACAGACCTATAAGTCACCATTAGATTTAAAAATCTGTATGTACAACCTAAAATAAATCATAATAAGAATTTATCAAGGTATTTTGAAGAATATTACAACATTTTATCCATTTAAACTCCTCTCCACCTCAAAAATTAAATGGAATGTGTAAGCCCAAATAAGGACTATAAAAGTTGTAAATAGATATTCAAGGAGACCTAAGCATATTAGGATACTGAAGAAGACCTTAAATTTTTTTTTGTTCTTTTAAAACTATATCATTTGTAAAACCAAACTCAAGGAGGGGAAAAACATATTAAAATGGAGGCTTAGGTCTCAAAGTGATAGTCAACAGGCCTAAATGAGTAGTTGTAGGCATGGGCATGCTAAATGGAGCAAACATTGAACTTTTTTGATGTTTTAAAGAGCTATAGACATTATAAAAGTGTCAAGAGATAAATTAATGTCATGATAACATAAATCAACAACGTAAAAGTTTAATGGATAAGGTATAAATACAAATTTAGATCCTCTCTACCCATAAACACATATAATCAAGTTTGTACAAGTTGGAAAAAATGTGTTAGTAATTGCTTAAATGGACCATGAAGTTAGATAGTGTAAAAGGTTTAATTTTTAAAATAAAATGATAAAATATTTAAACTAAATGTAAAAATTATTGAATTAGGGAAGATTATAAAGTGTAATTAGGCTTATAATCCTAAATCACCACCTACAAGTTACTAGTAGCCAACATAGAAATGAGAACTAATGCAAGTTGTGAAAAATCCTAAGAGGTTTACAAGTTTTTATAAATGTAAAAATATATTTATCACTATCCGAGGGTCATCAAGATTTAAAAAGAGTTATTCAAGACTTTTAAACCTTAAAGGTATAGTCATAAACAAAAATTACTAATTACAAGTCTTTGTTTGGAAAGATATAGACATGTATATGCTTGGTATTGAGATGGATCTAGATAGTTGGTATATATGTGTGAGATCCTAATATAAGACTCTAAAATAACTAGAAATTATGAAAGAGTGGGATAACCTCAAAGAAAGACAATTAGGGATAGAAGACACCTACATGCCTAAAGCCTTCGTAGGTCTACTATAGCCAATGTGGACAAGTTTGGAACACATTGAGACTCAAAATACAAAGGAATTAATATAAAAACATGATTAATAATGTTTTCATGGTCATTGACATAGTTAAATTCAAAAAGATTTTAGTTTGAGTGGTTTTAGGCCCAAAACCATGCTCTCAGTCCTTACACAATTAACTAGACTGAGAGGTCATCTTTGGATACTCATAACTCCAAATCACTAGATATGGTGATAGAGGTTTCCTACTCCAAACTTATAGAATTGGTTCATTCATTCACCCCAAAACCTATATGAACAATCCTTAAGATTGAAGGTCCCTTTAAACCATGTTTTTGCATTATAAAAGAGCTCGAGGAGCATTTTATTTTGTTCATAAGTGTACAAAGGATTTGCATGGATATCAAGATCATAGGGAATTTTAGTGAGGTCTCACTAATTCCATCTTTTGAATTTTTTTATTGGATTAGGTACCTATACTATATGAACCATCGTTAATATGGTAAATACCTAAATAACTTGCTAAACCTCTATAGATGACACAATTAGAGAGAAGATGATTTAAATGCCTTAAAGTGGACTAGTCTGGATTGGAAATGGTCATAATGATCTTCACATCTCCCATGGGTACCTGAATAACATAATTAGTGGCATATGTGAAGGCTATAATATATGGAATAGGCCTATTTATGAGTGTACAAAGGGGTGGTAAGATTTTAAATAAAATAGAGAGGATTTTAAAAACTAGGAATAGGTCCCATGATACCTTAAAAACCTTTAAAAATATCCTAAAGTGGTATATGAACTAATAGTGACTGCACTAATTTATTGCCCAAAAATCTTAGTTGTAGACCTATTAAACACACTTAGAGAGCTACCATTTAATGTTTGTAGTTATCATGTGATGGTAAAGTAATTAAGAAGTAATTATCAATGATTAAAGTCTAATAATTTATTGAGGAACAAATTCAGTTACCTCTTGAGCCTAAACATGCATCTAAGCTAGGGTTTTGGCCATTTCTTGGTTCACCCATCTGTACAAAGTTTTAGATCATCAAATTTGGTGTGGAGAATTATTAGGGGGTATGAAAATAGAATAAAAAATTTATATGAGGGTTCACATGTGTGAAGGATATGTATACCAAAATATTAGTTCCTTAGCCTATGGACCTAATTAAGGGCTAATGGAAATAAGAAATAGGTAGTTCAAGTACACTTGTACTTAGTGTATAGTCATGAAACTTTGTACAAAGTAGTAAGAGAATATTGGGTAATCAAATACATGATCTATTTTATAAGATAACTATTATAATATTATAGATAATGAAATTTGTTTGTTTTGAGAGCTATAAGTAATTGAAGGAAAGTAAGAGCCTTAAGTGTGAAATGAGGTCATAGAGAGTATATGAGGAAGTCAATGGAGTTGATAAAGGTTTATGAAGTCATAAAAAGGTGACTCATGGAGAAGGATTTAAATCATGCATTTATAAACAAGATTTGAGGCATTCAATCCAAAGATATTTAGTAAAGATTATTTGCTTTTGAGGACAAAAGAGGAAGTTTACAACATTTATAGAATAATGGCATAAAATATCTTCAACAATGACACATGTCTATTAAAAAATTTGTAACTATCCTTGTATGTGTAAATATGTAATCTCAAAATGAAAGAGTTAGATTCAAGAACACAAGACTTCCCAAGTAATCTTATACACTAATTTTGACAAGGAATCTCATAAGCACTTGGTCTTGAGAGTTAAAGAAAAAAAATTAACAACACATTCTCCATGGCTTGTTATCCATTTTATCCTCTTTTGTAATATTATAAATAAAAATTACAATGATGGTCTACCAATGATAGTTTCTTCCTCTCTTATTCTCTATCTTTTCTATAAAAACAGCCATTGAATGGCTAAGAATGTATCCTCGCATTGGCTATGGTGAAGCCCTACCATAATTTAGTCTTTTATTTTCCTGTTATAATCAATTAAAGATGGATATTTTATCTTCATATTGTATATAATAATAATTAATGGATATTTTTGATGAGTGATTAGTGATAAAGTGTGCTTCTTCACATTTTTCCTTCTTATTAATACCTTTATATTAGCTTACCTTCTTTCATAGGTTATATGAAGTGTTAGACATGATTTTTTTAGTTGAATAATAGATAAACTATTAGAGTCTGATCTTAGTACCTCTTGGATGATTATAGTAGGATCTTTCAACCTTCATGGTCTTCATATTGAAGTACTAGTGTGATAAGGACCATTTTGAAATGGTATAATTAGATTGTAACTTAATATTTCATAATGAATTCTTGCTAAGTTGTGAAATTTATATTTGGTGCATCACCTCCATATTTCCTTGTTATTTTTACCCTTTATAGTTCCCTTTTATAATTAAATCAATTAGAATTTTTATTAGTGTAGGTTTTTTTATTAGGAGCTATAAAAAATATATAGGTTTGGTCCACTTAATGGTCATCCACAACCTAGGACCAATCCCATTATATAGCTCAATTGAGAGGGCTTGAAGACACCATCTTAAGCATGAAAATTTGAGCTATAATAGTATCTTATAAATAGCATAATATTATTAAAGAAAATTTTATAGGTGATTCCATGATGATAATTAAAGTGGAAAAGATAAATATAATGTGTAGATTATTTTTATAAAAAATTTTATAGGAATAAAACGAAGTCGACCACTAATTAGAATAGATAAAATAAATAATTTTAAATTTAGTTAAAAAGTGAACTATGTTTACTAGGAGATATAAAGTTGAACAAGATTATTTAGTTTGATTAATAAACAAGGAAAATAGAACATTATGATAATGAACTAAGTCAACTAAGAGATACAATGTTGAACAAGTCAATTTAGTTAATTTCTAAATAGGGTAAACATAATAGTTTGATAATGAAATAAGTTGTACAAGAGATACATAGTTAAACACATTGATTTAGTTGATATATAAATAAGAAAAATAAAATAGTTTGATAGTGAACTAAGTCATCGAGTATATACTAAATTGAGCTGATCGATCTAGTTAGGAAATCACGACAACAAAAAAATCTAAAATCAGACTAGGTTGAGTTAGTCGACTTACTTGAAAATAGAAAAATATCTAATTATTCTAAGTCAAGATAGTCAATATATTTTAAAATATATATAAAACAAAATTAAAGTTGAAACACACAACACTTAACTTGTATTAATGTTGGAAACTATAATTGTAAATATCACATAGAAAGTAAAATGATCATCAACAAGAATATAATTTAAATGATAAATAATTATCTAGAAATATTATAATGAA
The DNA here is from genome assembly GCA_037957365.1 of Torreya grandis. NCBI lineage: Eukaryota > Viridiplantae > Streptophyta > Pinopsida > Cupressales > Taxaceae > Torreya > Torreya grandis. The sequence continues at coordinate 783,964 of JARHVA010006380.1, read as the reverse complement.
GTTGTACTAATGTTTGTGATTGATGATGTATGATTCCAGAGATATTTTCTTATCCATTAGATAGTGTTGGCGTAATGTTTTTGAATGTTAGCTATAGAGTGAATTCCTATCTCATAGCCCACTAAATTTGTTTTCAATGGTAAGCTAAAATTAACTTCACGATGCAAACCACTAACTAATGAACCATAAAATAAAATAGATCTTTAGATTACTAAGGTTAAATATAAATTAAAATTGTAGGTGTTTCCAAAATACCATGACGTATGTGGAAACTAAAGACCATATTTACTTTTATACTATGGCTATGAGTATTAGATAAATCACCTCACACCATATTCTATGTAAATAATATATAATTACAGTAAATAGAATATCATGTATCCCTTCATGACATTAGCTAAGTAGTTTAAAAACTCTTGGTACATAGTTTTTAGGAAAAGCCAAGGAAGATGAAAATAAAGGTGAAAATGAATTTTGTTGGAATCTAGGTTGTAATTTTTGAAAGAAATTAAATAATTAGCCAGATAAAAGTAAAAGTGATTGTAATTACTATGAAATAGAGTTTAACTTAATTTTCATATACTAGAGAATTAAAATATTTAGAACAAGATCAATTATATCAATATAGTTTGACAAACATGATAGAACAAAGTTGATCTGGTCAACATTAGTTATTGGAAAAATAGACTAGAACAAATAAAGTTGATCTAATCATATTAGTTTTTTGGTATGAAATAGGTAAAAAATTAGATTGAGTTGGTGGATCTAGTTAAATTTGTAGGTATAGTTTTATAAAACCAAAAAACTGAGAAAAATAGTGTAAAATTTGAATTTTAGCTAAAATGTAGGAAATGAATTTTTCTTTAAAACTGATAAAATGAAAATACTAGGATATTTAGATTGAACCTAAAAGAAAGAACAAGATCAGCTAGGTTGATTTAATAGTTTTTCTTGAGAATGTTGAATTGTTGTTTGACTATGTTATCTAAGCAAGTTTTTACTAATGTAAGAAAAAATAATTTTATTTAATATAATTAAGTCCATGGATCTAATTTAAATAAGATTAATAAAAATAGGAAAATGATACTATATTGATTAGATCAATTTGGTTAGTTAAAATCAAAATATGGAAAATAATGAAATGGATTATTTCAACTTAGTTAGGCACAAAAGCCATAATAAATTATTAGGTCAATTAGTTTGACATCATTGGATAAAATTAAAAACCTTGGGTACATGAAATATAACTAGGCATAAATACAAAACTAAGTCGATAGACACAACCTACATTAAAACCTATGCACAAAATATAAAACTAGATCAACAAATTTGATCTAGTTGAATGTAAATGAGAAAAAAAATTAGATTAATTTAAATTTAACTATAATATATGAAAAAAATTATAATGTATCTATAACTTGTCCTAGTTAGTGGATTCCAAGATTAGAGATGCTAATCTTACCGAAACAATTCATTGCATAACTATTTATATCGAGACATGATCAAATCGGATCCATCAAACTTAAATAAGGGATATATTATCACACAACACCAAAGTACAAGGTTCCAAATCCTCTAATCAAATGAAATTATGTGGTAACCATATCTATGCCTAAAATACATAAAGTAAGTCTAATTTAATTCTCACTAAAGCTTGTGGTACAAAGGGGGATAATTAATAACAAATAAAATAAAACATACAAAGAAAACTCTAATCAAGTCAATGTATAGGTAAACTAATAAAGTAGTACAAAATTCATCCTACTAATTTGTGTAATATCTAATCTACCAAATGAAGGAGTAAAATTTAGGAATACTTACCTTGAATTGAATATGTCATTCCTTAATACATCCCTTGACCAATGGTTCTTTGTAAGAGGTTAATGTGGTTTTTTAAGTTCACACTATAGAAATAAGATCTAGGATAAAAGGATAATTTTACTTTAATAATTTCTATAAAAACAATTTTTTTCCCTCCAATGAAAAGCCCTAAGAAATGACTCCTTAAGTTTAGAAATAGCAGAATTGTGATTTGTATCAATGTGAAAATAAATGTTCATCTCTTTAGAATGATGTGAAGGGGGTAATTATAACCAATGATTGACACTAACCCCTCTAGTAATTTAGCTATCATTTTTTTCTATGTTGATCTTATTTGGAAGTAAATATAGCCAATAGGCCTTGAACTAGGTCAATTAGGATGATGAAGTTTTGTAACGTGGAATTAATTTCCAATAAGATCAATCAGACTGACATAATTAGAAAATTAAGGAAAAGGGGTGTATACTTAGTTATCAGCTATTTTGGAAGGTGAATTTATCATAGGAGTGTATAAGTAGGTTTTAACTTCCTATGGAGTTAGACAAATGTAATTTATAGTGGTTTTAGGTAATTTTATAAGGACTAACAATCTTGAAAAAAAACAAAGGTCTACCCACCCTTTTCTTTGTTCACCCTTTAAGGCATACACTCAAAGATATTGAAACTCAATAGATTTTTATAAAATATAAATCATGAGTAAATGATAAAATTTAAAAACATTGTGTGTATATAGAAGGTATTATACCCCAAATCAAGTGCAAGGATGAGTCATGACATGACCATTAAGATCATTATATCTTAATTACACATATCAAGTGTCAATATATATATATATAATTTGGTGATGGTGAGAGGTTTAATCAACTCATATTATAAACATGGTGAGATTGGATGATTTAATCACTCCAATATATAAATATGGTGATGTTGAATTATTTAATCACTTTAACCTATAAAACTAACCCACTACTATAGTATAAATTCCTTAATAACAATACATCTTAGTGTATTAGGTGTTCATTGGTAAATCATATAATTAGTAAGTCTTGTAAATTTTGATGAATTATCATGGAATATATCATCTAATATGGTTAAAATAGAGTATATATGTCATGAATATGAAAAAAAAGAATGTTTCAAATATATTTAAAATTAGTTAAATGTATAGGATTCTAACCCAACTCTATATTTGAATCATGGAGTTAAACTATATTTTGTGCAAGTGTGAAATTTATATTTTTATGACATCCCCACTAAAATTTAGAACTAATGAAAAGGTGTATAAGTGTGGAGGTCATTTTTTTATTACATGCCCCACTAAAATCTAGAAAATGTGAAAATGTGTATAGTTGTAGAGGTCATATTTTTATGACATTCCCCACTTAAATTTGTAAACTATGAAAATGTGGAAATTATTATTATATGATATTCCCACACTAATATGTGTCCCCCACCACATTTTGAGGTGAGGGAACTAGAATATGGAAGGTACATTACCTCAAAAGAATAAGGTAGTTGTATAATTTGTGTATGAATTATGTAGCATATAAGGATAACATGCCAAAGTAGATATATAAATTAGGTTCAAAATATGTGATCATATAAAATCCTAATATGTATTATATATATCATGGACATGTATATAGATTAATAATACAAGCTCACCAAATAATCAAAGAAGAGAACTCATAATGGTCCAAGGAGACCTTATACAAGGGGCACATTTAAATGACACACAATCAAAAGGTATGACACATTTAAATGTCCAAAATAAATGGAATGACATGTTCAAATGTATAATCAACATATAATGACATAGGGGCCAAAAACAAAAGACAATACTCAAATGTTTCAAAATCAAGATGATAAAAAGTAAAACAATACTTTTGAGGAAGTGACAATGTAAATAAATGAAGTATAATAAACCAATATATGAGTATTATATTATTCCCTACATATATGTGTTAGTAAAAACATTATGTAGTATATCATATGAAATAGATTGTGATAGATATGGGCATGGATATAGACAAGAGTAACCATAATTTAGCATATAGCTCAAACATGATAATGTATTAATGATCATAAATTATATGTAACATGTATCAATCATGATTAAAGAATAAATATGCTCAAAACATGCTATATGATATGGGTATATGAGAGGTCCAACATTTTTAAGTGCATAGATCATGTGGTTTTGGTATGCTTGTATCACACTCAAAAATTCATGAAACATATGCATATATAAGAATGGAAGGATATGATATCTACTAACATAATTAAAAAAACATATATGATAAGGAGATAATAAAATATGGTTTTGATGAAATTTTTATGCACACCATAGTTGAATGAGGTAGCCTCTACCATTTTAGAGTCTTAATAAAGGTAAACTCCACTCCAGGGCATGAGTTGTAGGTATGAGGATTATTTCAATTTGTTGATGGAATAGGGTTAAAACATGCATGTTGTTGACAAGGTTTTTTGGATGGAGGTGTGGACCCTAAAATAGTGTTTTTATAAATGAGTTGGATGGGTGACTGGATTCTAATCTAAGGTGGTTAAATTTATTATAAAAAAATGTAGAAAGGGAGGTAAGGTAGGGAAGAAAATAATTATCTATGGATATTTGAAATTAATTCCCTATTTGGTTTCTAGATAGACATTTTATTTCTTAAAACCAATTCCTATTGCTAGAATTAATAACACACATGCATTCAGGCATGGCTAAAAAGTCTAGGGAATTATAGATGTAGGAATTTCACTAGCCTTTGACAAAGGTTGCTTCAGTCAAGGTAGATGTTGCACACCCTTTAAACAAAAGATAATGGCTTCGGATTAATTAATTATCTAAGGTAATAGTAGCACATATGTAGAAAACTACACAAAGAAAACACTAGTACACTTTCCAAAAATATGATTAATTTTATCTTCACTAATTCAATCAATACATTCACCAATCTTCACTAGCTATTACACATCTAACATTAACATATTAATCAAAGAAATCAAGAATTTATTCATAGATTTAACACACTAATGATTTATTGAAATAAACAACCATGAAAATAATAACTAACAACATAAAATTGGAAAAAAATACTTAAAACACTTTGCTTGATGACCCAAATTGGTTTGCTACTCTATATTCCAAAATTTTATGACTAAAAAATAAAGTAGGGGTATACTTGTATTTAAAAACCTTGGGGAAGGGGTTGCCTCATCCTACATGTCTATGCATGATGATTAAATGTGGTAGTTGGAACATGTAGTTGTAACTAAGATCTAAAGCTATATAAGAAAAAAGCTTCAAAATAAAACTATAAATAGATAAATTGACTTTTACAAAACTATGCGATGTGTACATGTACACAAAAATATAAAGTCAATTTCAAAATTATTCACTCTAATCTCAAGGGAAATCATAGTATATATGTGATTAAAAAAATTATACATGTGTAAAATTTTAGCTTATCAAGGCTGAGTTGTTCAAAGTGTTGCATGTGCTTTAGTAGGTGTAGAAGTGGAAGTAGTAATTGAAGATATAGCAAAACTCCTATAATCTTTCTTCTTCTTTGCCTCATTATCCTCATATACTTTGTGTATTACATCATGTTGTTATCAGATAATGTCTAAGTAACAATGGTCAGAGAAGTGTCTTAGTATGTCTAAGGATTCTCTCATGGTTGTCCTTAATTATCTATAATTTATTTTTGAATATCTCAACCTCGGTCACCTTCTTTCAAGCCTTGCTTAACTTAGATTCTATTTATTCAATTACCAAACCTTATATGGTTTGTTTAAATTTCTCTATAGCCTCCTAAATCAATTTATCAAAATTAATTCTACTGATCAATTTACTAGTTAAATCTCTTGCCTTATACAATTTAACTCATCCAAAATTAGGAGGAGCTGAGCCTCATGCTTGATATTCAAGGATCAAATCCATAACTACTTTCAACCAATCCTTCACCTCCTCTTGTCAAATGAAAACAATATTTAAGTCATTAGATTCCTCAAGTGATGTCATTAAATCAAGATGGTTATATAAAGAGTTTCCTATATATACAACTATCATTTTGAGCTTGTCACTATCTTTGATTAAGATGTTACATAGATAATTTTATTGGTTCACATGGGGAGCCATCTCAACCATCATAAATTCCATGGCCTCTAAGGAGTTGTAACATTTTGATGTGACTGCTGAACCTCATATTCAATACCCATAGGAATATAACCTGACTTAGATTGCTCTTTGAGATGCTCAATCTATGTTTTTAAGTCATATAATTTCTCTTCCATCTCTCATTAAGCTAACTCAGTATCTTCATGAATTGCCAATAAAGCCTACTTACGCAATTGAGATAGCTTTGAGAGATTTTCCTTATATATAGACTACCCTAGCTATCTGTTCTACCTCTTGGGGAGGGAAAACACTGGTTGTCAATCCTCAAAGATGATTCCTACACCTTGGTAATCTTCAATTTTCCTCTTCTTCACCCTTTAGATAGTGTTGGTTGGATAATAAAATAGGGTGGACATAGAGGGAAGTTTGATTATATTATAACTTGGCATTTGATAAGTCTGAATCCTTAAATCCATTTCATAAGATGTAATGTTTAGGTTGGATGCATCATACATTGTGACCAGAACCTCATCCTCAATGTCCTCTTCCACTTTATTATACTTATTACTAGCCTTTGTCAAAACATTAGGTAGGGAAGGTCAAATTATGTTAGACCAATCCACTCCTCCAAATTAAGGGAGTGGGTGGACTACAACTATTTCGGGCTTAGACTTCTATCCCCTCTTGGTGTTTGTGACCATGGTATCCTTCATGGAAGTGGTGGTAGGGAGTGGAAGGGAAATCTATGTGGATTGAACATAGAGTTGAGGGGTGGCAAGAGCAGTCTAAACTTTCTTGTATACCTTCTTATTCTTGAGGATTCTCATAGTAGAAGTGTCAGTGGGTATAAGGGGAATAGCCATAATAAGTGGTGTAGAAGTGATAATAAAGGGATCAATGGTGGTGGTGTAAATGGAAGTAGTAGATGTATAGGTGGAAGGAATGAAGGGATTGAATTTAGTAGACATGGGAAATTTCATATAAGAGACTAGAACATGATCAATAATAGAAATTGAAGACAAAGGAAAACTTGAAAATTTTTTAGTACCATGGGTCTACATAGAGATTCATGGCCTTGGCCATGTCCAATTCAAATTCTTCATCTAAATTCTCCTCTATGTTCTTGATGATAACCTTATTCCCCCTTGATGGCTATGAACGTAGAGGTGGAGTGGACAATTTGTGAGATGCCTACACTGTAGGGATACCTATGGGAGTTTTGGGCTTCCTTTTGAAGACCAAAGGGGTCTTTCCTTATGTAGGAGAGACTTAGGAAGAGGATGTTACTACTTATGAAGTAGCTACCCCAATAAATGAAATAGTAGATACCTAGGTGATATCCATAGGAAATGAACTAGAACTTACAACAAGTATGTCATACACTTTGTCTCCCTCCTCATTAGAATCCAAATTGATGGGATATCCTCTTTGCCCTCCTCTTTTAAAAATATGCTTAGGTATTTGGAGATCTTTCTTCACTATTTTCAATTTAAAATTTAGAGGAAATATTGGGGAGGAAGAAGCTTCATATTCTCCTAAACATCCCTTCTAAAAATTTGAATGTTTTTATCCCTTAAAGAGTGTTTTTCTATTATCCAACTCCCTGGTGGAGATGGAAGGGTTAGCTTGGATCATTTTAAGATGATATTTTTAAAGGCCAATAATATATACTTGATCCAACATGTCTTCATTAGACTTATCATTCATGATAATACAACCATAGCATAAGGCTAGTGGTAGTAAGGAATATTGAATCCATGATTATGTTTTTGGATCAACCCATGTAGATCCCAGTCTCTACGTTCAAGTGTGGGGAAGCCATAGTGGTATCACTTTACACCTACATCTACGAGATGCTTTCTTATTTTATATACCATCCTACCAATTCAAATAAACTTTCCAAAGTATAAGGCCTTCTTTTTCCTTGCAAAATATTCTTCAATATTATTTCATAACTAGAAAGCAATCTCTTATTTAGCCAAATTAGGTGGTACATATTTTTGGATACATAGGTGTTTAACCTTATTTCCCTGGACCATAATAACAATAAAATTTGGGTAGAGGAAGTAATCTCCCTTCTCATCCAAATTATTCTAAATATTATCCCTAATTTGAGCCATAGGTGAGCCATGAATGGCTTACCATACTTGTGGGTAGATGTACTCATATATCCTGACCATATGTTTAGTGTAAGCATATATGCACATGAATAGGTATTAAAAAAAATTTATTATTCATGAAATTTGTGGTAGGAGTCCACAAGTTACCCAAGTCCTTGTAGCATGTGCCCATGACTACATCCACTAAATATGACATCATGTAAAAATATGTTATGTGTGTGGGATGCTTATTTGTATGAATAATTTACTCCCTCAATCTTAAAATATTTATTCCCCTAGGACATAAATGACATCATGTGACAAAATCATATATAATAATGGTACCCAATCTAAATTTACAAAATGGATACTAGACATACCATATAATCTATTGATTAATGCCATACCAATATAGATTCCCATCCTAAAGTTCTCGATTAGAATTACTCCTTTTAGCTTCCTTTCATTCCATGCAATTATCTACTTAGGGAAAAACCTTGATGATAACACCTTTTTGATTGAAGTTTCTTCGTTAAACCGTACCAAAGTGTGCTTGTCAAAGTAAGCATCAGGTATGCTAAGAGATAAAAACCTCTAAAAATAATTTTTAGAGATGCACACAACCACCATATCACCATGACAATGAAGTAAGAAACATATTATGATATCTTTCCCAAAAATAACAAGTCCTTAAGAAGGTCTTTGCAAGGCATAACTTCTAGTTTAGGTGGAATGAAGTGCAATTCTTGGCATTTGTATGCCAGTAATTCTTTGACAAGTAATCTATCTGCTAATGTCATCTCATCTTCAAGTGAAAACACATCCACTAAATTGATGGCATCCTAAAATTGTGAATAATCTTGGTAATTGTCTCTAAATATCACTATGTTGAAGAAAGTGTCATTGAATTCTATAAAATCTTTTATTGAAAATGTGGATGGTAGATTTGTTCCTTAGCATGACCTAGATGTAGAAACCATTACTATGTACTTTAGGATACTTAAAATTTCCTTAAATATGTGATGTATTGGCATGAACACTCAATATTTTATCTTGGTTTCTATTATATTTGTAGAAATCTTAAGATGTGTACTAGGGCTCTTGATCACTATTATATTTTTAGAATTATCGAGATGTGTACTAGTGCTCTTGATTACTGTAATATTTACAAAATTCTTGAGATGTGTACTAAGGCTTTTGATCACTGTTAGAAAGTGGGAAGCTTTGAATGCAAGTTAACTTGAGTACAAATGATGGCTTCACTATCTATGTATTGTCTGTATAGGATCCTGCATTGAATATCAGTTTGTGTGATATAAATATGGAATATTCACTTTTACTTCTATTAAAACTTGTTAGCTCAAGATAGTGGGGGGGTCTTTAAAATATTAATAGGAAGTATTTTTACTTTTATATTGGTTAAGTGTGATGAGACTTAGTAATATTACTAGTAATAAAATGCTTAGGGTGTACATTGTAAAAGCGATTTTGGGTCAATGCATGTAAACTAATTCTTTTGGGGGATTTGTTTTAGACAAAATGTTCATAACAATTTCTAAAAGGATTCATCTAGGAAAAGTCCAAGAAAAATTATTTCAAAGGGATATTTTGAGGTTAAATGAATTTTCAATTTCATTAAAGGTTACTTTTGATCAAAAAGATCCACTTTGTAGGGAATTTTATCCATGACACAAATCCTGAAGGGTTTACTTTACAAAGGCTGAAGGGAACTTTTGATTTCCAAAAGAATAATTAAGTATAACTAAAGGTTATTTCAAAATTCCTAAATGGTAGGTTTTGGAGGGTTGGAGGGTACTTTTTTCTCTAAAGCATACTTTTTGTATAGATAAGGGTCATTTCAAAAGTCCTAGAGGGTAAGTTTGACCAAACCTAAAGGGTATGTCCAGATAAGGGAAAGGGTCTATGGATATTTCATAAGGATCGACATGTCCTTTTTGAAAATATTTGAAGGGTATGTGGCCACTTTGAAAAGGGCACATGGCTTGGGATAAAAATATTGAAGGGTAGGTTTATAGCAAGAGGTCCAAAACACAAAGGACAAAAGGCATTTTCATAGTGTCAAAAAAGGGTAGGGATAAACATATGAAGGGTATGTTATGTAGGGTAAAGGGGCTTAGACCAAAGTCCCAAAGGGTAATTTTCATAAAACCTGAAGGGTATGTGTCCCAAAAGAAATGGTCAAAAAAGGGGTAGTTCATAAGGCAATGGATTTTTCAACAAGCCCAAAGGGTATGTTTGGAAGCCCTGAAGGGTATGTGAGATGGGATTCTAAATATCTACTTCATAATCCTTAAAAAGCACTTTTTATTTCTTTAAGGGTACTTCTTATATAGCTAAGGGAAATTTCAAAAGTTTTGAAGGTTAGGTTGGATAGGGTCAAAGGGATAATCTATTGGGGAATTTATTGTGGGTAAAGTGTATGTGGTGCATTATGCCATAAGGGTAAGAGTCCACAGGGTAAATTCCTTCAGAAGAATTATTTTGGACAAAATGTCCACAATAATCTATATGATAAAATAAGGCTTCCCAAAATATAATCCCAAAGGAAAATGGAGTCAAGAATAATTGAAACACAACATCAGAATAGAAAATTTACACGAGGGCTAAAATAATTAGCTTAAAGAACATACACCCAAAGAATTCATCTCTACATACCAACGTTAGTCTCATAAAATACAATACCAATATTATCCTACCAAAAAGTGAAATGACCTACATTTTCTAGATTTTGCGTAAACATAGGAAACGTACTCCATATTAGAACATATTTTGAAAATAGGTGGGTCCCCTTTTAATTAAAGAAAAGGGGGATGTTGGGTACAACAGATGGTGACTTACAGGGGGAATACTCCTAAGTATTTGAGAATCTAGAACTCCGGCTAGTAATCTTTAAATCAATCTTGAAGTGTGTCATAGAAAAATACTTCAAATCATAAACATGAAAGGGACTCCTAAGTTAATTCACACAATTTACTCACCTTCAAACTTCTTGGACCTATATGTGTTAAGTGTGTAGTTTATTTAGTCCTTGCTATGATGATTTTTTTAAAGGTTTTGATAAATCAATAAGTTTTGTTCTAGTATATATTGAACCTCAATAAATCAAGGGAAACTCAAGAATTTGTCTATTTTTAACTAGGCATCCATAACCCTAACAAAGATACCATCGATTCCTTTTCTTTCCCTTCTATTATTTACTTTTAACCATGATGTATGGTAAATTAACGTTATTTCACCATGTGAGGGCTTTTATTTTGATTTTACTTTTTTTTCTCTTTTGAACTCATTAGATATTTTCTTCTCTCATGTTCTTTGTGTTTCTCTTTTATTTTTTGATTAATGGGGGAGAAAGAGATGAAACCCTAGTGAGCTAGTATAATTCTAAAATAAATCATTACTAGAATGTCCCTGCCAACTAGATCTATACCTAGAATTATCACTTTCAACAAGTATTTATCATGATAATTGCAATTGGTCCCTATAAAATAAGAAAACTTTCTAAATTTGTATGAAATACCCCAAGAGAAACTTCCACATACTTCGTAACAGTATTTAATTTGTGACACTATTTAGAATAATTATTTGATTTCCTTTCTTCATTCTAAATACTCAAAAACATATAAATATACCCAATCTATAACCTAGTCCCCAAGAGTGTCAAAATTAAAAATTTCCCTCCTCTATAAGTCTTAGACTCAACTATTTAAGATTTAGGCTTTTTGTAATAACTAAGCAAACCCAACTTTGAACATCAAAGAAAATATATAACAACTAATATAGAAAGCATGGAATTATTCTAGTGAAAGCAAAATATTGAAAGTAGGAAACACAAATATAAAAAGCATGAAACTAAACTAAAAAACATGGAAAATAAACTAGAAAACATGAAAATCTACTCTAGTTCTACATCTAACTTATCTAAATCCTCTTAGTCAATAATATCCATAGATGAAATAGCTCTAAAGTAGTGCTTCATTAATTATCCATTAACTAGGTAGGTAAGCTCATTATTGTAGAGTAAAAAATACTCTATGTTTCATTTTGATTTTCAGTCGCGTGATCCAAATTTTTGTCCCTAAACACTTTGGTTCGAGATGATGGAGTTTTTTGACTCAGAGTGCGGGCTCGAATTTCTTTTTGCCTCAATTTTGCCTAAGTGTCAAAATCGAGCGTAAGCTGCCAAGTATCATCAGTCGAGGCACTTTTCATAATTTCAAGTAGGTACTGTATAACATGCCAGCATCCACATCTCAAGTTTCTTATACTTTCAAAGGCTTCTTTCTAATAAGCTTTTCTCAGGATCAAGTGGAAGGTGCCAGGTGGCAATCATGGAAGGATTCAATATGCTTTTCTTAAAAGCAATGATAGATGCCATGTATCCCTAGTTGAAGAGAATAGGAGCCACCACATGTCAACATCTAAATTATCTTCACTTTGTTTCATTGATAAGTAAAGACTTTGATGGGTCCCATGTTCTATTTTTGAGGCAAGCAAAATCCACCAAGTGTCACCATCTAATGAGGCACGATTGTTTCTATAGTATAGATAGAGAAACATGTAAATTGACACATGCCACCTTCCATAGGATTCTCAAAAGGTAGCTAAAAGTAGTGGAGATCACCACGTGTCCCTTGTTTAAAATGCACAGAAAGTGCCACCTATCCCTATTCCCTTTTTGAAGTTACTCGAGCGAGAAGTGCTTTGGGTCCCATTTTCTATATAAGTTGTTTAAAGTTTTGGAGAAGTAGATGGTGACAGATGTCAAGGATGGAAAATTTCTAAGTGAACACATAGTAAGAGTATAGGTTATGTAGAAAGTGCCATGTGTATTCAATAATTGTTGTGAAATATGCCAAGTGTCATTTTCTGGTGCCTCCTAAATAATTAGAAGGTTTTCAAGTAGAGTAAAGGAATTGGACAAGTGTCCTCTTCCATTTGATAGAAGGGAGCATCCTATGTATCTATTTCAGCCAATGAACTGTAGGAAGATGAAACATTTTAGAATCTAAGGAATATCTTATGTTAGACACTTCCAGTTTAGTTAGAGTTTAGTTGGGCTGTTAGATTGGGAATGTGTAGACAATATAGAGGGAATCCAATGATATAAAGAGGGGTGCAGAGATCACCAAAAAACAATTAGAAGAGGGAGGAATTTTTTGTGAGAAATTATTAAAGGAGAATTTTAGACTTTATTGTTATGGCCAGTAATATCATTTGCCTTTGCTCTATTTAGAAATTTTGTATAACTGTGCACATTTATGTGCCTTTTGTGTAACCAGAAAATTAATGAGAAGATTGAATCCTATGCCTTTGTTGATATTCTCTGTGTTAATGCAAGAATTTTCTAAATCATGAACCTTTATTGCTATGGCCAGTAATATCATTTGCCTTTGTTCTATTTTTCTTGATTTAGAAGGTTTGTATAACTGTGCATGTTTTTGTGCCTTTTATGTGACTAGAAAATTGAGAAGACTGAGTCATGTGCCTTTGTTGATGTTTTCTATGTTATTGCAAAGAATATTATAAATTTTTGAGCCTTTGATCCTAATGTTTTCATATTTTACATTAATCATGCCTAAATTTCTCTTTAATGTAATTGAATCCTAAAGATAGTTTCACTGTACTCAAAATTAAGGGTCGAATTACATTCATGCGCATCACCATAGTTAGATTTTTATTATTTGCATTTGTGTTTCTATTTAAATTCCTATCCCTTTCCTCATTATACACTTGAGATAAAGAAGAGACCAGCTTCTTTAAAATCTAGAGGTCATTTTAGGTTGCAAGTCCCACATTCCAGGAACTTCCCATAGTTGGTGTTGGAAATAATGCAATTTTAAGCATCAATAGTTTTTGGCATGCCCGATGGGACAATATATTGAAATTTATTTCAAGACCATATGAACTAGAGAGCTACAAGGAGTTAGAGATATGAATTAGTAACAAGATCTCAATCTTCTGTTGCCACCAATTATCTCAAAAAATCAAAGTCAAGAAGAAATCACCGTTTGGTATGTATAATTCTGTTACTCAGAGCTATGGGTCTTATGCCCCTTCATATATTTTTAATCAAGATTAGGTTGCTCATGGAATCACATTAAGAAACAAAGATGCATATGTTTATGAGTTTTGCCCTTCACAAGTCTAATATGACTAGTCTCAGCCCTGTCATGAGCTATATCAGTCTTATGCCCAGTCTTCCCAATATGTTACATCTCATACTCAACCTAATCTCATTTCCAACTTCAAACAAGCACTGCTAGGATATGAAAATCATGTATTAGAGATTGACAATAGAAGGGGATGCAGCCAAAAAATCCCTGATCATGTCATGCATCAAGTAAGGAATGAAGTAGATCTAGTTAAAAGTGAACGGGCTCCCATTGAAAGAGCAAATTGGCAAAGGCTTACATATGAGATGTTGGATGTGAGTGGATTGATTGCATCTTTGGAAGAGAAGCTAAGTATTCATGAGAGGAAGCCTTACCAAGTCTATCAACCTACATATCCATTGCCCCAAGTTTCATATCAAACATACTCAACCCCTGCTCAGGAGCCGTGTCATGGTTCTTTCCCCAATCATGTTGAGGAAAGTTATGGAATAGTAAAATTGGCATTTAAAGCCAATCTTGATAAACAAATTAAATTGGCAAATATTCAAAAGTATAAATCTATGTTGGTAGCAAGGGAATTAGAATCCAAACCCTCACTTCCCCTTCACCTTCCAACCCCATCTTCCTAAGGGAAAAGTTGTAGACCTAAGGTCATGATTTGGGAGCAAACAATGGAATCATGGGGCAGAAAGAAGAAGAAAGACATTGTCCAAGAGTGTGAGATACAAAATGAGGCTAGTTCCTTTCAAGTCTCTCCCACCCTTCCTCAATAATCTTCTTACTTTTCATGGCAACCTTCATGCACTCCCCACTTACCTGATGATTCCTATGAGCTCCAAGAAAGACTCTTTCAAGAAAATCTAGCTAAGCAAATTGAGGAATTAGAGGAAAAAATGAGATTGCTTAGTGAAAGAGAGATACAGCTTTCAAACCCTAGAAGGGAGCCTATGCCAAAAGATACCTCTTATACCAATCCTCAGGTCCTTCAACATGATGACAAGATTCCAAGTTAGAAGAAGGAAAATTAGGAACTAGCTTAAAACCTTGAAGAAGATAAAATTACTGACTCTTTCCAAGAGAAAAGTTTTAGACCTAAGGTCATGAATTGGAAACAAATAATGGAATCATGGGGTAGAAGGGAAGAAGAGAAAAGTTTTGGTCAAAACCTTGAATAAGTCAAGGCTGATCTTACTCATGGTGATAATCAAGCAGAAGATCCTACATTTGAACATACCCCATCTACACCCCTCCAAGAGAGCTATCAAGCCACATATGATATAGATGAAGTGATGGTTGAATGGAAAGAAGAGAATCATTTGATTCTAGCTCAAGAATTATCTCCTCTTCCGCATATGTATAACCATTAGTCTTCCACTTCATCCCTTTTCAAAGAGGAAAATATTTTGGAGGAAGCAAGTAAAGAAGAGTATGCTCAGTCTGTGGCTGGTCAGGAAGATTTCATGAGTGTAGATGAAGAGGAAATCACCATAGGTACACCCTTTGATGAACCAGAGTACAAGTCACAAGCTTTTGCCTCTATCTCTGATAAAAAAGAGATAATTTTTTATAATGTTTTGAATGACTTGTTTGAAGTCATTGGGGCAGGTTACACTATTCTTCAAGAAGGCTGTGAGCTAGCTTTAGGTGAAGAAGGCAGCATTGAGACTCAAATAAATATGCAAAATTGTTGTAAACTATCAGGCTTATCTTTTCAAGAGGTTGGTAAATTTGAAGATGATATTCTTGAAGTCATCAAGGAGGATAATCATGTAATGGAACTTGAGCATAAAGTAGAAGGAGATAAGCCAAATAATGATGTATATCAAAGGGATTATAGTGATGAGCCAATAGCCATTGATTTCTTGATGAGATATGACAACATGAAGAACCAACATTTGACAGGCTTCCAAGAACAAGAAGAGTATGTATATGTTGGAGGCATGTTTGACTCTGATTCACTCAGATGCAGACTAATTAAGGTGGTAAACAAGAAGATAAAATCACCAAAGCTCCATCACATTTAGCCACTTATCTGGCATCATAAGTCTCATTTCTATAAAAGAGACTTCAGAAATTTTCCTTTTGATCTAGGAGGTAGCCAAATATACCTGGTTAGTAGTATCATAGTTAGATAATTTCCTTTTCTTGTTGCTCTATTTTCCCATTTTTATTTCCCACTTTTTCTTTTAAATAAGTGTTCTTTGAACATGTGGCCACAACTTAGAGCCTTTTTTTTCAAAATTTTCAAAATTCTTGACGCATTAAATATCTCCTAAATATTTAAAATCCCCAAGGTACCTTGCACAGCCACTTGCACAACGTGTCTATCTCACTGTCCCATGAAGATTTAGTAAGATTTGCTAATGGTTATCTAAGTTTAATGCCATTTTGAGACTTGATGGGTCAATAAATACCACATAATAAGAGTTAAATCTTAACAGTATCTCAAACATTCCCACATCTACTAGAAAACCCCTGCTACTTGCATTTTCAGTTCTTGGCAAACCTGCTTGAGTGAAAGTGCCTTCTATATTGAAAAAAGTTTCATACTTATTACCATAGTTTACTATTTTCAAGAATAGATATAGATATGGAGGGAGCACAATCTTCACAACAAGGGTCTAGGATTTACGAATCCATTGACAAGTTTCTTACAAGCAAATCATATGCTTTAGCCTCTGCACAACCATTAAAGACCTACCCGTGGACTAGAGTCCCTGAAGTTGGTCAAGCAAGTGACCCAACAAAGGTAAAATATTATGCAAATGGAATCATGGACCTAATTTTTCAAAGAACTAGTAGCAAAACTCTCAGAGAAGGGGCACATAAAAGGTGTCTTTAGAGGGCCAAGGTGGGACAATATGAGACATTTGCAATGAGGATATGGACTTCAATGGTTGAAATATGTGCTGAATTGTTCCATGCACCTTCAAATACCATTCAACAGGGTCCATTCATGGTGCAAATTACACTGAAGGCTATTAGAGAAATGTTGGCCCTATATCATGATAAGGTAGCTATGTTTCCCACTATTTATAAAATGCAAAAAATGTGGGCAAATATCAATACTCAGTTGAGGTTTTTAAGATTAGAATTTCAATTAGGCAATGATGATACTACTATCTCGACACTACATGCAACAAGAGTACAATTTGCACAAGCTAGTCAAGATGTACTTTTTATGATGGCTTTCATTTCATAATGAAAGATGATTTAACCATCTATGGAGAACAAATGGCTATCCTCTTCAAGTTTAAAACTATCAACAAGACTTAGGAGTATCAACTTGATTTGTCTGAGCAGATTACATACTCAATGGTGGAACAACTTGCCCAGTTCAAATCAAAAAGGGTTTTTAAGTATTCCTCTTATTTGTTTCACCTTATGTTGTACCAAAACTCCAGTATCTTTTCCCAACATATGAATCTTAATATGTATGACCCAAGTTTCGATCTACAAATGACCACTCCTGTGTCTGGATGGACACATATTTTGTCTAAAACTAGTGACCCATATGAATTCTGGGAACTTTTTGTTGCCCCTACTTTTTATCACCTGAGCCCAGAACCAAATATAAATATATTGTTCCCAAGTGTATCAAATCTTATGACCAATTGCCCTATCCCTTGTGATTTCTTTTTTGGATCTCACCATATAATTATTAGAGTCCATGGTTTTTGTGGGGAACCAGTGTTGCTACCTAAAATTTTGACTCTTAGGTTAACATTCTTAGAAGTCACTAGGTAGGTGTCTATGGTAGATAATGAATATGGCTCTAGGAAGAAGAAGAGGAAAATTTATGTTGTCACATGCATGACAAACATGGCACTGGAGGCCAGAGATGTTGAGATTGTGTTGCATAGAAAGTTAGCCTTCTTGGGTTTCTTTCTAATTAAAGATAAATGGGTACATGACCCAAATGGTTTCATAGCTTCATGGATCAGGACTAATAGGGTTGCTTCCAGAATTGCACATGAGGGCTGCCCCTTTTGGGAAAACAAGTAAAATCTTAGGGAAGATATTCCTGAGTTTTATGTTGAATTGACAGATTTGCCCCTTCAACAAAATAGACCATGGGAAAAAATTTATGCTAAGCAGAGTGATTTTGATCCTAAAATTAGAATGACTTATGGCTTAATAAGGGCACTAAATAATAAAGACTGGGATGCTGAGAAAATAGAAACCTATTGGAAATATAGGCAAGAAATTTTTTAGACAACTCACTCTTTTGGGAACATAGACTCGAATGAGAAATGGGAGGAATTCTGGGATGAGTACCATCTATCCCCTATATATATCCCTAATAAAAGTAATTTACTGACATAAGGTGTAGAGATGGAAGTTAGAGCAGGATCTAGCTAAGAATCATAGGCCCTAGGGCAAATTACAACGTTAGTTGTGATGACTGTTTGGCCCCGATCTCTTAGCGTCATGGAAAAATAAGAGTCTGGTATCTTCACCACCAAAATCTTCCCCATCACCCTCAATCCTTGAGATTCCAAGTTCTCCACAAGAACCACTAGCAATAGTGGTAAATATTGAAGAGAAGGGAGCACAGCTAGAAGAAGAAATGCCAAAGAAGTGAAAGAAGGTGAAGTTTCAGCTTGATTCAGAGGAGGGGTAAAACCCTCACAATGCCAATTATAGAGTATTGTAGTTTCTCCTCTTCCTTCTCAATATTTTTCTTCTCCTATAGGAATGATGATTCCATCTAGCCAAATGACATTCCCTACCACCTCCGATGTGCCCATTTCTCACTTTGCCCCATCTATCCCTACTGAAGCTTTATCATTGCCTCACTTTTCTCCCTCTGTTCCCAAGAAACTACCTCCTCAGATTGCCCATAGACAACAATTAGCTATTTCATATGGCTTACCACAAGGTCATCCTTTTACAGGTGGGCACATTACCTCTCCTTCTACCTTCCAAACTCAAGCAGACCCTACTAGGAAGGCAAGGGAAGCCTGAAGGGAGAAAAAGAGGATCAAAGATAATAAGGATTTGGATACACCACACCTAAGGTCAAATTTTGACCCAATTCAGCAGTAACTGATAATGACTCATTTATCACCAAATATAATCAAGCCATGTGAGCAGATGTAACCAAAAGACTAGATAATGAATGCAGTGGCCATAGACATGTCCCTATTCAGACCACAATAAAAAATTGAGATACTAACTAAATCCACTTCTACACTAGCTGAAGATTACTTGAAAATATCAAGGAAGCTACAGAAGATGGAGGCTGATCTAGCCAAAGAGAAGGCAAACTATAGTAGTTTGACCACAAAAATCAATACAAAAGATAATGAAATAGAGAGTCTAAATAAACAGTTTCAGGATACTATTTCTCTTCAGACTCACCAAGCGATATAGGCCTAAAATGATTCTTTAAAAATAGGGCTAATGTAGCTAAAAGATGCAGTGATGACCCTAAGGCAAGAAAAAGTAGCGTTACAATAAAAATGTGAGGAAAACCTGCTACAGGTTACTCAATTACAATAGAAGCTACTGAATGAATAGAATGATATTGTGGCTATAGGATCCCAATTTCAAACCAAGTGACAAAGGGTAGAACAATTGACACTTGAGATGGCCAATAGGCCAAAGAATGTAGGGGTATTAAATTTAGTGAAGGAGCTTTATGAATCAACATGGAAAAGAATCTCTTCAAAGATTATTTAGCTCAGACCCTCTCTAACCTTTTTGCTAAATGCATAGAAATTCTGTGAAAAGGTGGAGACTTTAGTTGAAGACACTCTGGCTACTATTTCTAGGAGAGTATTGGACTCTAAAATGCTACTATAAAAGCTTTATGATGTAATGGATGGAATGTTGTTAGCAGTAGGAATTAATGATAGAATGGTCACTACTAAATGAGTAAATGAGGTTCTCAATTGTAACTTTGTAGCAATCAATTGTACAGAGCTTCTTAATGTGATGAAAGAAGGAATCAGTGAAATGAAACAACACATTGAAGACCTAGTGTAATTAGGTCTTCCTTCTCCTTTTCCTTATGACAACACTATGCTAATGATTGATGAAATTAAGCCTTTGTTATTGGCCAAGAAGAATGATCAGGCAATTTTTTAGGATTTAAGGGATGATTCATCAGTACCTGAAGTAGAAGCTATTTTGATTCCTGTTTCCTAGCTTGAATTTAAATTGAAGGCTATGGTTCATATTTTGCAAAAAATTTCACACAAAGACACTACCAACCTTGATTTAGCCTTCAATGAATTGCAAAATAAGTATGGGTTATCTGATGATGAGTGGTCTGCCTATCAAACAACTTTATTAAAGCTATCATTTTTTATCATTTTGACCATGCAGGAGTTTTAGATTCTTTTTTGAGTAGGCTCAAAAGTCCTTGGGGTCAACAATAACTATAGAGTAAAAAATACTCTACGTTTCATTTTGATTTTCAGTCATGTGATCCAAATTTTTTTCCCTGAACACTTTGGTTTGAGACGATGGAGTTTTTTGACTCAGAGCATGGTCTCAAATTTCTTTTTGCCTCAATTTTGCCTAAGTATTAAAATCAAGCAAAAGTTGCCAAGTGTCATCAACTGAGGCACTTTTCGTAATTTCAAGTAGGTACTATTGAACATCCCATGTGTTCCATAATAACTCAATGGAGTGCAACAAGTGTCAGCATCTATGTCTCAAGTTTCTTATACTTTTTGAAGGCTTCTTTCTAATAAGCTTTTCTCAGGATCAAGCGAAAGGCACCAAGTAGCAATCGTGGAAGGATTTAATATGCTTTTCTAGAAAGAAACAGAAGATGCCACATATCCCTAGTTAAAGAGAATGGAAGCCACCATGTGTCAACATCTAGATTATCTTCACTTTGTTTCATTGATAAGTAAATACTGTGGTGGGTCCCAAGTTCTATTTTTGAGGCAAGTAGAAGTTACCAAGTGCCACCATCCATGTAAATATGAAATGAGGACTGATTGTTTCTATAGTATAGATAGAGCAGCTTGGAGACTGACACGTGTCACCTTCCAAAAGATTATCAAAAGGTAGGTAAAAGTAGTGGAGATCACCACATGTCACTTGTTTAAAATGTGTGGAAAGTGCCACCTATCCCTGTTCCCTTTTTGAAGTTGCTCGAGCGAGAAGTGCTTTGGGTCCCATTTTCTAGAGAAGTTGTTTAAAGTTTTGGAGAAGCAGACGGTGATAGATGTCAAGGATGGAACACTTTTAAGTAAATACATATTAAGAGTATAGGTTATGCATAAAGTGCCATGTGTATTTAATAAGTGTGGTAGAACACACCAAGTGTCATTTTCTAGTGCCTCCTAAATAATAAGAAGGTTTTTAAGTAGAGTAAAGGAATTGGCCAAGTGTCCTCTTCCATTTGATATAAGGGAGTGTCATGTGTCTCTATTTTAGCTAATGAACTATAGGAAGATAGAACATTTTAGAATCTTAGAAATATCTTCTGTCAGACACTTCCTATTCAGTTAGAGTTCAATTGGGCTGATAGACTGGGAACATGCAGACAATCTAGAGGGAATCCAATGCTATAAAGAGGGGTGAAGAGATCACTAGAAAATAATTAGAAGAGGGAGGAATCTTATGTGAGAAACTGTTAAAGTAGAATTTTAGACTTTATTACTATGGCCAATAATATCATTTGCCTTTGTTTTATTTTCTTTAGAAAGTTTGTATAACTGTGCATGTTTCTGTGCCTTTTATGTAACTGGAAAATTAAGGAGAAGATTGAATCCTATGCCTTTGTTTATATTCTCTATGTTAATGCAAGAATTTTCTAAATCATGAACCTTTATTGCTATGGCCAGTAATATCATTTGCCTTTGTTATGTTTTTCTTGATTTAGAAGGTTTGTATAACTGTGCATGTTTCTGTGCCTTTTATGTGACTAAAAATTTGAGAAGACTGAGTCATATGCCTTTGTTGATGTTTTCTATGTTATTGTAAAGAATCTTCTAAATTTTTGAGCCTTTAATCCTAATGTTTTCATCTTTTACATTAATCATGCCTAGTTTGCTCTTTAATGTAATTGAATCCTAAAGATAGTTTCATTGTGCTCAAAATTAAGGGTCGGATGACATTTAGGCACATCACCATAGTTATATTTTCTTTCTTTGTATTTGTGTTTCTATTTAAATTCATATTCCCTTCCTCATTATACACTTGAGATAAAGAAGAGACTAACTTCTTTAAAATTTGGAGGTCATTTCAGGTTGCAAGTCCCACATTCCTAGAACTTCCCATTGTTGGTGTTGGAAAGAGAACAATTTTAAGCATCAACAATTACCTTGAAGGTCTTTTAGATGGAATTCATTATTTCCTATGGTCTCTAAAATCTGATACAGTCCAATCCATAATGGGGAAAACTTGTCATGTTTTCCTTTATTTTCATGGGATTTATCCCATTATAGTATTATATCAAAAAAATTTAATGCTTTGACTTTAGCTCCTTTTTCAAACCACCTTTTTTCCACATCTTGATGTTTGATAAATGTTTATAGAAATTATGTCCTTGAATATTCCATCTCTGTTATATCAATCAGCCTTGATTCTCCTTTGTCATTAGGTTTCATGTAATCTTGCATGAACGGATAGGTGGGTAGCTTTAATGTGATGGGGAAAACTAGTCTACACCCATACACCAGTAGGTAAGGTGAAGCTTTCAAGGCTTACTTGTATCTCATCTGGTCTACCCAAAGAGCATACTTTAGTAGATTACGCTATTCCCTAGGCTTATCCCCTACTAACTTCTTGATTACATCAATAAAAATTTTATTTGTTTACTTTACTAGCCCATTTCACTGAAGGTAGTGGTTAGAGGCTGACCTAATTATAATTTGATTTTCATGCACACATTTAGTAAATTCTAATGATATAAACATTGGCCCATTGTCACATGCCAAAGATATGGGTGTGATAAACCTAGTTGTTATATGTTCCTCCAAAAAGTGAATCACATCTTGTGGTCTACTATTTTTTGTGACAACTACTTATATCCATCTAGTGTAATAGTCAGCCATGAGCATAAATATATGTCCTACTGAGGAATTTTGGTTGATTACACCAATGAAGTATAAACCCCACTATGCAAATGGACCTCCTTTAATAACTAGTTATAGAGGCATTATTCCATGTACTTCTCTCTTATATAATACTTGGAATTCATGGCAACTCTTGATGTGCATATGTGCATATTTAAAGATGTTTGGCCAATAGTATCCCAACCTCAAAATTTCATGTGCTATGGTACTCCCAACAGGGTGACTATTGCCTCCCTTTCGATGCAAGTTTTCTAGAATTTACTTAGCTTCCTTTGTAGATACACATCTAAGATAAATACCTTCATAGTTACTTTCATAAAAGACTCCTTTTTTTATCATGAAATGAGTATCTTTGGGCCTCAAATCTCTTCCTTTCTTTAACAAGCTCTAGGGGCAAGTCTTTGTAATTAAATATTAGATTATATATGTGTACCATTATCCTTTATAAACTTATGATACACATACTTATTTAATAGTGATTCAAGGATTAGGTTTAGTCATAAGTTGAACAATTCCTTGACCTTTTATGATCTTTTTATACATAATTTCTATGTCAAATTCTAAGATCTTGGCCATCCACTTGCATTGACATTCTCCCAACTCATTTTGTGAAAGGGTGAGCTTAATAGCAAGATCAAGTACAATAACAATGTTTTGTTCCATAATATGTAATGCTGACATTTATTCATTACTTTGATAAGGACAAATATATATCTGTTAATCATTGAATATCAAAGTTCTACATCTTTCAATTTGGTACTCATAAAGTTGATTAGATGTTGAGTTTCATCTTTCTTTTGTGTAATAAAAACAACAATATTTTGTTCAAAAGTGAAGGAATATAGATAGCAATCCTTTGTAAAATTTAGACTGATTAAAACTAGAGCTTGTGATATTACATCCTTAATGTCTTGAAAAGACCTTTTGGCTTCAACTGTCCACTCTATCTTAGCTTCTTGCTTGAACATGGCATTTAGAGGATTGACAATTTCTTCAAACACTGAGATGAACTTCCTCGTGAAGTTGAATTTCCCAAAAAAATGACTTAGGCTCCTTATTATTTGGTTATTGAATCTTTGATATTGCCATGATTCTTTCTAGATAAATGGTGATTCTATCATTTATGATAATATGTCTTAATATTTTCCCCTTGGTGATGCCAAATATACTTTTTTTTTGGATTTAAAGAAATCTCAAACTTCTTGCACCTTTCAAATATGGACTGTAGCTGACATACATGATCTTTCCTATTCTTTGAAAAAACTATGAGATCATCCATATATATGATTATTAATTTTCATATCAGCCCCTTGAAGGCATGATCCATGACACATTGAAAGGTAGTTCCTATGTTGATTAGGCCAAAAAACATCCTTTTATATCCATAAGTACCCCATTTCATGTTAAACACCATCTTCATTCTATCTTTAGACTATACTAGTATATTATTATAGCTTGAAAATTTATCCAAAAAGGACATCATTTAAGAAAAACTCACTATCTCTATTACCTCATCTAGAGAGGGAAGAGGATAAGTATCTTTCTCAAAAGTCTTGTTCTAATTTCTAAAATCCACACATAATCTATCCTCACCACTCTTTTTCCTAATCAAGACCAAATTAGCCACCCAATTAGAATGTCATATTGGGAAGATGGTTTTGGCACTTAATAAATTCTCTACTTCTTTCTGAATATGAGGTTATAGAATAGGGTTCACTAGCCTCTAGCTCTATCTAAATGGTTTATGGTCTTGCTTCAAGGGGATCATATGATTGATGACCTACAAGTCATACACATTAAGGTCTTCATAGGTCTAATAAATAACATCCTTATATTAAATAATCAAATCCTTGACACGCTATTTTTCCTCTATTGTGAAAGTAAAGCCATTGTTCACATAATGTAGGTTATAATTATCTCCTAAACTTTCCCTCTTAAATTTAGATTCATTGATCTTGGGTTGTCTTAGCTTCTTCACCTAAGGATCTAAGTCGATTGGTATTTCCAAATATACTAATATGGGTGGAATTAATTTCTCCTTAAGCTAGATAATACCTTCTTTATCTTTTTCTTCTTGATAAAAGTGGTTAACATCCTTATCATCAATGATTTGGGACTTAAATTCCCTTGAATTAGTCAAGAATTGGATAATCTACTGGACGTCACTGAAGACCTAATTTTTTTATACATTATCTATAATAGAGGAACAAAGAACCAATTCAATAGAGAATCTCCTTACCTTAGACTTTTGTAATGGCTCAAGATTGGTAGTTGTAGTAGCTAGTGAATTAGTAGCCTACTCTTTCACTCTTAAGATTGCTACTATGTTGAAAGATTCAAAGTTTTTAATTAAATCCCATGATCTATGTTTATATCTCTTTAAATAAGATAATTTGAATTAATATTTATTTCTTACCTAGTGAACTACTAACTCTGAGTCACTAAATAAATTTATTCACTTTATATTATTCCTTAGTGCAAATTGTAATCTTATAATTAGATATTCATATTCGGCTCTATTGTTAGTACATGGAAACTATAATCTATAAGCTACCAAGAACCTCTTACCTTGATGGTCAATCTTCTCAATTCCTACACTTAATCCTTTCTTGGACCTAGATCCATCAAAATGCATAGTTCATAGCCATTTTGAACCTTTAGGTTCTAGGTCTTGCACTAGACTATGAGTGGTAAAAGTATAAATGCCCAAAGTGGGAGAGTCATACTTCATTATTGACATTATATTCTATGATGGGATATCTCATTCTTGGCTCTCTATAAATTACCATCTAGTTTGTAACTCCCCTCCATGGTAGCTAGATATGTGAGAAGCTTATGGAAAGATACCCATTAAGCATTTTGGACCAACCTTTGCTTAGCAATAATTCATAACCACCTAGTATGTCCACTACCAAGATATCAATGGTAATTTATACTCTTGGTTCTAATTATACTTGGATGCACATGTTGTTTATTTATCCCACTACTCATACCACAATTTTTTCTAGTTGACAGACTGATCTCTTTGAGGGACTTGGGGTGAGACCAAGGTTTTTACATATAGAAGTAGGAATAATAGTTACAAAAGTTCTAAAATCAACCAAACAATTATGAATGTTCTTACCAAATGCTTTAATGGTCAAAAAAAGTTAGGTACTTCATATTTACTCTTGTATATGATGTTAGCATCAACAACCTTTACTTTATCCTTAGCCATGCTAGTTCTTTCCATTGGGGTCTTTCTGGTATGGACTTCCATAACAACTCCTTTTGCTCGGTAATTTGGGATAACTCAGGGAGAGTTATATTTGCCTTAATATTTTTTATATCTTCCATAATATTATATCCTCTTTTACTTGATTCTTCTTTGTTTTTTGGTTAATCATTTTCATTTAGAGGGGGTGGTTCATTGTCCACTTTGGGATTTGTTGGAATTGTCATAATATTTGGAGGAGTCAAGGTGGGAAGTGACTGCTTGTTCTTTAAGTTATATGCACTTATTTGGAACTACTCAAAATCATGTAATTAATCTATATTATCCTTTGATCTTTTTTCATCTTCTCTTGGGAAGGGGAACTTATGAGTCTTGAAGAACATGTTTGCGGTAAAAGATCTAGGATCTTGATGAGATTCTAGTAGATTATTTATTTGATCATGTCTAGTTACTTCCTGCTAAAATATCTCGAACGTTGTATAGAACTCAACATAATCAAGCTCATCATTTTGGGGTATATTATGTATCTTAAACCAATTGAAGAGATCCATTTTAATGATGTTTATTTTTGGGAGCTTGCCAAGTTGTTCCATATTATTTGTAGGACTATTGAATGGTATGTTATATCTATAGAACCTGGTGTTCTAATTACCATTTGGGGAATTTGTGTTTCCCATCTTTCATTACATGTTTAGAAAATTTTTACTCAAAATTTAGACCCTATTTTGAATAGAATCCAAAATATATTTTACGGAGTCCACACCTTTTAGAATAGCCTTAGGAAGTGTAACTACACATTATTTCTATTGGTAACTATATCCTATTACATGATTATTCATGCACCCAAAATTTGGTTGCATCATCTATGTTAGTGGATGTAGTGTATAAAATTGATTCTAATTATACGTTGGGACATTTTACTTCATATGTGATATCAGATTAAATGATGAAAATTGATTGTTGATGTTAGGTTCCCCTAGTGTTTACATGTTGAGTTGTCTATTGATGATAATAGCCTTCTCAAATGCCAATGCCAAATCATTGGTAGTAGGTGCTCTCCTTAAGAATAAGGTCATGATAGGGTCTAAGGTGTTATTATACATATTTAATGCTAATTTAGGTTCTAGTTTATACCTCGGGCTCAACTAATTGTACATCTTCTACCATCTTGCATTGAAATCATGGATGGGCTCATTGGTCTCCTTCATACTAGCGAAGTGTTGATATAACAATCCAAGAAAAGTAGTTTGGAATTAATCCTAATTAGTGATGTATTTTTTTTAAGATTTAAGTGCCAATCAGAAATAACATCCATTAAAGTAAAATGGAATAATTGAGATGCAACATCTTCATCAACTACATTCATTAACCTTGAATTAGCCTTAATGGATTTGATATGCTCTATTATAGTTCTAGGCCCTAAGGGAGAGAAAGGTGATATATAATTTTAAGGATTTAAGGTTAAATCATGAATGTATCTCAGAATGGAAATAACAGATTTAACTAACTAGGGTTATTGATGAGTCATTGGTTGATTAATAGGAAAGAAGTTCCTTACGAGTAAAGGGTGTCCTAATGGAGATGGATTATTCTGAACTAGAGTTGTTGGGACAAATCTAGGCCTATTATGACTTGTCAAGGGTAAATATATTAAACCAACCTAGGAGTTAGATTTGGTCACTCTCCTTACTGACTTTAATGCAAATCTATGCAAAGAGTAACCTCTATTGTCAAGGGTTTAGGCTCTCCTAATGCCATTGATATACTATAGATGTAAGTTCTATGCACACCACAGTTGAATGAGGTAGCCTCTATCATTTTAGGATCTCAATGGAGGTAAAATCCAGTCTAGGGCATGAGTTGTAGGTATGTAGTTTATTTCAACATATTCATGGAATAGGGGTAAATCATGCAAGTTGTTGATAAGGTTTTTTGGATAGAGGTGTGGACCCTTAAATAATGGTTTCCTAAATGAGTTAGATGGGTGACTAGATTATAATCTAAGGTCATTAAATTTATTATAAAAAAATGCAAAAAGGAAGGTATGGTAGGGTAGAAAATAAGTCTTTATGGGTCTTAGAAAATAATTCCCTGTTTGGGTTCTAGATAGACCTATGCTTTTTATAAACCAATTATTGTTGCTAGCAACAATAATGCACATGTAGTCAGGCATGGATAAGAAGTATAGGGAATTACATATGTAGAAATTTTAGTAGCCTTAGACAAAGGTTACTTCCTTTAGTGCAGCTATTTCACACCTTTTAAACATAATATTATGGCTTGGGATTAATGAATTTTCTGAGGTAGCTATAACACACATGTAAAAAACTACACCAAGAAAACACTAGTACTCTTTCCATAAATATGCTTCAATTTATCTTAACTAATTCAATCAATACATTAAACAATCTTTAATAGCTATTTCACATATAGGATTAGCATATTAATCAAAGCAATCAAGAATCTACTCATAGTTTTAAAAAATTAAATATTTATTGAAATAAATAACCATGGAAATAATAACTAATGACACAAAATTGGAAAGAAAATACTTAAAACACTATACTTGATGATTTAAACTGGTTCACTTCTCTATATTCTAAAATTTTCTAATCAAAAAATTAGTAAGGGTACACTTGTATACATAGACCTTGGGGAAGGGGTCACCTCAACCTCCAAGTCTATACATGATCATTATATGTGGTAGTTAAAACAAATAGTTCTAACTACGGTCCAAATTTGTATAAGAAAAAAAACATTAAAAAAAACCATGAATAGCTAAATTGACTTTTACAAAACTATATAATGTGTGCATGTACACAAAAGTATAAAGTCAATTTTACAATGATTATCTATAATCTCAAGTAAAATCTAAGTTATATGCCACTACAAAAATTATACATGTGTAACATTTTAGGCTATCAACGATGAGTTTTTTGAAGTACTTCATGTGATTTATTAGGCATGGAAGTGGAAGTAATAGTTGAAGATATAGAAACACCACCAAAAGCCTACTTCTTCTTTATCTCATTGTCATCATATACTTTTTGTGATGCATCATGTTATTGTTGTATAATGTCTAAGTTAAGTAACAATAATCGGTGAAGTCTCTTAGTTTGTCCAAGGAGTCTCGCATGCTTGTCCTTGGTTATTTGTAATTTATTTTTAAATATCTCGACCTCAATTAACTTCTTATGATCCTTGATTAACATAGATTCTATTTATTTAATTTCCAAACCTTGTATGATCTATTTAAAGTTCTTTGTAGCCTCCTAAATAATTTTATCAAAATTAATTGTACTGATCAATTTATGAGTAGAATATTATACCTTGGACAATTTTAATGCATCCAAAATTTGGAGGAGCTGAGCCTCATATGCTTGATATTCATGGATCAAATCCCTAACTAATTTTAACCAATCATTCAACTCCTCTTGCTAAATGATAAAAATATTTAAGGCATTAGATGCCTCAAGTATTGTCATTAAATCAAGATGGTTACATAAAGAGTTATTTGTATAGACAACCAACATTTTGATATTTGCACCATCTTAAATTAAGGAGTTGCATAGCTAATTTTCCTAATTCACATGGTGAGCCATCTCAGCCTTCATAAATTCTATGGCCTCTAAGGATTTATACACTTTGATGCGGCCCCCTAAACCTCAACTTCAATATATTTAGGAATATACATTGTCTTAGATTGCTCCCTGAGATGCTTCATCTATTGTTTTTAATTCATACACCTCCTCTTCTAGATATCATCAAGGTAACTAAATGTCTTCAGTAATGGACATTATAGCATCCTTGTGTGATTAATCTAGGTCTAAGATATTTTCCTCATAAATAGACTATCCTAGTTATTTGTTTTTCCTCTTGGTGAGGGAGAACACTAGTTCTCATTCTTCAAGGATGATTGCTACACCTTGGTCATCTTCAAGTTTCCTCTTCTTCAAATAGGGTTAGTTAGAGAATCAAATAGGGTGGACATAGAGGGAATCTTGATGATCTTATAACTTATCATTTGAGAATCTTGACTTCTCAAACCCATTCAATAAGGTTGAATGTTTAGGTTGGATGCATTAGAGGTTGTAACCAAAACCTCATCCTCAATGTTCTCTTCCACTTTCTTCTACTTCTTACTAGCCTTTGTCAAAACATCAAGGAAGTCCAAATTAATTTAGACTAATTGCATCCTCAATATTGAAGGAGTGGTGGACTATAACTATTTAATGCTTGGTCTTCCATCTCATGTTGGTGCTTGTGACTGTGGTTTCCTCCATGGAAGTGGTGGTAAGGAGTAGAAGGGAAATCTATGTGGATTGAACATGGAGTTGAGGGGTGGAAAGAACAGTCTAGACTTTCCTAGATGCATTATTCTTCTTGAATATTATCATAGTAGAAGTTCTAGTGGGTACAAAAGGAATGGACATAGGAAGTGGTGTGTAAGTGACAATAGAGGGATCAATAGTGGTGGTGGAAATGGTAGGAGTAGATGTATAGGTGGAAATAATGAAAGGGGTGAATGCAGTAGACATGGGAACTTCCATAGAAGAGAATGGAACTTGATCAAAAATAGAAATTGAAGACAATGGGAAACATGAAAAATTTTGAGTAATTTAGAGGTGAAGCTCTATTGAGTCTACTTGGAGACTTATGGCCTTGGCCATATCTAATTCAACTTCTTCATCTAAATCATCCTCTCTATCCTTGATGATAACCTCATCCCCCCTTGCTGGATATGAACTTGAAGGTGAAGTGGGAAATCCTTGAGATGCTTTCATTGTATGGATACATGTGGGAGTCTTGGGATTCCTTATGTAGACTAAAGGGTTCTTTACTTGTGTAGGAAAGCCATAGGAGGTGGATGTTACTACTTGTGAAGTAGTTATTTCCATAGATGAAATAGAGATACCTATGGGATAGCCATAAGAACTAGACAAAAACTTTTAGAAGGCATGTCTTTCACTTTTTCTCCCTCATCATAATATAAACTAATGGGATATCCTCTTTATCCCCCTCTTTGAGAAATGGACTCAAGTAGCCCATTTTATTTCTTCCCTATTTTGAATTTAAACTTTATAAGAAGTCCTTAGGAGGAGGAATCATCCTATTCTCCTAAAATTCCCTTCAAAAAGTCTAAATGTTTCCATCATTTAAAGAGTGTTTTTCTATTATCCAACTCCCTTGTGGAGATGGAAGGGTCAGCTTGGATCATTCTAAGATGATCTTATTATAGTCCAAAAATCTACACTTGATCCAACAAATATTCGTCATACATTACATTCATGAAAATAAAATCATAAGCATAAGGATGGTGTTAATAAGGGATATTGAACCTATGAATATGCTTATGGATCAACCCATGCGCATCTAGTCTTTGTATTCAAGTGTGGGGAAGCCGTAGTAGTGTCGCTTTCCACCAACATCTCTAAGATGCTTTCTTATTTGATATAACATCCTGTTAATTGAAATAAAGTTTCCAAAGTATAAGGCCTTCTTTTACCTTGCCAAATATTCTTAAATGTTATTCTATAACTTGAAAGCAATCTCTTGTTCAACCAATTTATCAAGTACATATTTTGGGAGACATAAATGCTTAACCTTATTTCAATAGACCATAATAATATTAAAATCTAGGTATAGGAAGTAATCTCCTTTCCCATACAA
Source organism: Torreya grandis (assembly GCA_037957365.1). Lineage (NCBI taxonomy): Eukaryota > Viridiplantae > Streptophyta > Pinopsida > Cupressales > Taxaceae > Torreya > Torreya grandis. Next base: position 751,856 of record JARHVA010006380.1, on the reverse strand, counting down.
ATTATTCCAAATATTCTCCCCAATTTGAGGCATAAGCAAGCCATGAATGTCTTACCATTCTTGTGGGTAGGCTTCACATATCTTGACCATATGTTTATTTTAAGCATATATGTGCATGAACTGATAGTAATCACAAATTATATTCTTCATGCAATCTATAGTAGGAGTCTAAAAGTTGCCCAAGTCCTTATAACACATGCCCCTAACTACATCCACTAAATATGACATCATGTAAAAAAATACTATGGATGTGGGATGATTATCTTTATTAATAAATTCTCCCTCAATATTAAACTAAATTTTTCACCCATGACATAAGTGGCTCATGCAACAACATCATATGTAATAATGATACCCATTCTAAATTCACAAAATAGATGTTAGTCATAACATATAATCTATTAAGCAATTCCATACCAATATGGATTCCCATCTTGAACTTCTTAATTGGAATTTCTCCCTTTGGATTCTTCACCTTCCATTAAATTATCTAGTTAGGGAGAAGACATGATGATAACACCTTTTTGATTGAATTTTCTTTATTAAACCACACCAAAGTGTGCTTGCCAAAGTAAGCGTCAGGTATGATGAGACAAATATACCTCTAAAATTAATTTATAGAGATGCACACAACCACTATATCACCATGAGAATGAAGTAATAAAGCATCTTATGATATTTTTCCTAAAAATAACAAGTCACTGAGAGGGTCTATGAAAGGCATAACTTCTAGTTTGGTTGCAGTGAAGTATAATGCTTGGAATTTGTATTCTAGTAATTCCTTAACAAATAATTTATCTATTTATGTTATCTCATCATCAAGTGAAAAATAATCCACTGAATCAATGACATCCCAAATTTGTGAATAATTTTTATACTTGTATCCAAATATCAATGCATTAAAGACAATGTCTTTAAATTTTGTAGAATATTTAATTGAAAATGTGAATGGAGGATTTATTTCTAGGAACATCCTAGATGTATAACACATTATTTTATACTATATTATACTTATAGTTTCCTTTAATATTCTATGTATGTGGTGTGAACACTCAAGCTTTTAGGTTAGTCACTATTATATTTACAAAACTCTCAAGATGTGTACTAGGTCTCTTGATCATTGTTATATTTGCAAAACTCTCAATATGTGTACTAGGTATTTTGATAATTTTTATAAATTAGGAGGATTAAAATTAAATTTAAATTGAATGCAAAGTATGGCTTCACTATCTATGTATCATCTATACAAGATCTTGCATAGAAAATTAGTTCATGTAATATAAATATGTAATGTTCACTTTCACTTCTATTCAAACTTATTGGCTTAGTTTGGTAGGGGCTATTTAAAATATTAATAGGTAGTATTTTTTATTTTATATTGGCTAAGTGTGATGATAACTAGTAATCTACCTAGTAATAAAGTGCTTAGGGTGTACTTTGGAAAAGTGCTTCTAGGTCAATGCTTATAGACTAATTCTTTTAGGGGATTTATTTTGAACAAAATGTTTGCAACAATTTTGTGAAGGATTCATTTAGGGAAAGTCTTGAAAAAATTATTTTGAATGTCTATTTTGAGGTTAAATAACATTTTTTATTTCCTTGAAGGGTAATTTTGATTGAAAGGATCCACTTTGTAGGGTATTTTTTCCATGACACAAATACTAAAGGGTCTACTTCACAAAGGTTGAAGGGCACTTTTGATTTCATGAAGTGTACTTTCATCCAGCTAAAGGTTCTTTCAAAAGTCTTGAAGGATATTTTTAGGAGGGATAGAGGGAACTTTTTATCTCTAAATGGTGATTTTTTTAAGGCTAAGGGTCATTTAAAAATTCATAGAGGGTAAGTTTCACCAAACCCAAAGGGTATGCGTAGATAAGGGAAAGGGTATATGGATATTCCAGAAGGGTTGAGAGGTCCTTTTTGAAAATATTTTAAGGGTATGTGGCTACTTAAAAAATGGAACATCGGTTAAGATATAAATCCTGAAGGGTAGGTTTATGATAATAGGTCCAAAACACAATGGGCAAAAGACACTTTTTTACAGTCAAAAAGGGTTAGGGATAAACATCTTAAAGATATGTCCTATACGGTAAAGGGAATTATACCAAGGTCCCAAAAGGGTAAATTGCACAAAACCTAATGGGTATGTTCCCAAAAATAAGTATTTAGAAAAGGGGTATTATATAATTAAAAGGACTCTTCAACAAGCCCAAAGGGTATGTTCGAAAGTCCCAAAGGGTATGTGAGATGAGATTCAAATGATCTACTTCATCAAAAATAATGCTTGAAGGGTCTACTTCATAAACCCAAAGGGTGATTTTTGTATGGATAAGGGACATTAAAATTTTTTTGAAGGGTATTTTATATAGGGTCAAATGGATAATCCATTGGGGAATTTGTTTTAGGGAAAGTGTACGTGGTCTATAATTCCATAAGACTAAGCGTCTGTAGGCTGAATTCCTTTAGAAGAATTATTTCAAAAATAATGTATGCAACAAATTATTAGATAAAATAAGGCTTCCCAAATAATAATATCAAAGTAAAATAAGGTTTAGAATACCCAAAACACAACATCCAAAAAGATAATTTGCATGAGCACCAAAATAATTAGCCTGAAGAACATACACCTGAATAATTCATTTCTACATACTAAAATTAGTCTCATAAAACACAATACCAATATTATCCTACCAAAAAGTGAAATGCCTTAGATTTTATATATTTTGCATAAACATATGAAAATGACTCTATATTCGAAGAACACATTTTTTAAAAAGGTGGCCCCACTTTTCTTTAAAGAAAAGGGGGATGTTGGGTACAACACATGGGAATGTTGAATATTTTTATTTTGAATTATTTTAGTGTTTTTATATTTTTAGATTTGTTTTTTGAATATTTTTTTACTTTATTACTTAATCTGAATCAAATGGCTCAAGTTTATTATGATTTGATAGTTTTGAGTGAATTGTTTTTATAGTATGATCCTCTTCTCTCCTTACTTGGTTAGTAGAATTACCATCGCCATCATGTGGTATGTGAACCAATCAACCCTTGTAGGATAATGAAATACCTTGTTGGTTTTTATCTATTTTAACTTCCATTTGGTATATCCAAAATTAACCCAATTTAAATTCATGTTGCATTATATGTAGCATGACCCATAGTTTCATTTGTATGACACATGTTCCACAAGAATTTTGTAATATTATGTATTCAACTAGTTTTTTCCAACTTCCTTTTTGATGTAAGTCCTTGATGATATAACAAAGTTGTGTCAAATGTATTTCACTAAAAAACATTAATTTTTAGGATCAATATGGTTATGGTGAAAATAATATCCACCCATGAATAATGTGATTGTTAAATCCTTTTATTGAGGATGCACATTTATTAGTGAATTTTGAAGTGTTTTCAGAGTATGTACACTTAGTATATTTCCCATATTGAGTAAATGTTATGAAGGATTTATATAAATATTTGGAATGCCACATGTCTATTTTTTATATTCACTTGGGAATTTATTCCCATTGTATGTATCATGAAAAAACATTTGAGCTTTTAGGAGATTAATTTATTTATTTTTTATATTTAATAGGGAACAAGCATATATGTGCACAACCATACATGGATGGTTAAATGAGGTATAAAATGTATGTAATATCCTTTCCTTTAGTGGAGGTATGAGACCTATATTAAATATGAATTGTAGCTCTAAATATGAAATTAAATATTTTATGAGATATGATGCATTTTAAAATTTAATAGCATAATATTGAAGAGATTCATTATAATATTGAGTGAAGTTTTGAAAATGTTCCAATGCAAATTTTAGAACATTCAATGATGAGAATAAATCATCTTATATTTTCTTTAATATAATTAAGGAACCATTTTTTAAACTATATAAACAATCACAAGCTTCATCTATGAGACTCATATGAAATTATTTTAATAATATTCAACCATATTTAGATAAATTTCTAAGAGAATGTACATATTTAGTTATATGTTTGTAAGGATATTTATGGCCAAAAAATGAGGTATTGGCATGATAAACTCTTATGTATAAGGATATTCAAATACAAATTTTTCAATAGGCTTATTTTGGATAATGTTATCACTAGTAGTAGCATTTCAATATGACATTTATACTTTGAGAATTGAAACTTAGATTTGGAGCTTTCCTATAGTACTCATGATTGACTTAAGATAAGTAGTTAGAATTTATAATGTTTTCAAATATGTTATCATTTGTTTAAATTAATAATTTATTTTAAACATAATAACATTAGATGTCTCATCTTTATGATAATTTTGTTTGATATTTACATCACTTGTAACATTTGAAATTTTTGGTAATTTATCTTCACTTGAAAGTTCTAGAACTTTTGGAGATAGTGTATCCTTTATAAATTTATGAAACTTTAGTAAAGGTTTGTCATGTAATATTTTTGGAATATTTGGTAATGATACCTCATTTGAAATTTTTTGTAGTGGTATATCATGTAAGAGTTTTGGAGTCATTGTTAAGTATGCATTGATAAAATATTTAGGAGTCTTTGGTGATTTCCATTTTCTTAAGTATGTTAAATATTGGTAATTTTTAGATTTTTGGTAGTTAAAAATAAGCCATGATATATGTTTGAATATTGTGAAATGTTTAAAAATTTAAAGATAAAAAATTTGAGTCTTTATCATGTACAATGAGTGTCTTATATGGAAATTGTAAGAACTAATGGTAATTGCAGAATTTTTAATGGAGGAATATTTTAATCACTCTAGTAAAACGACATAAAAAAATGGATATTGGATTAAACATTATGAGAGGAAAAACATAGGCAAAAATCATGGGAAGAATGTTCCCATTAGTAATTTTAGTATTGATGTTGGTTCAATCCAAAGACCTAGAAGTTTAACCAAGTTTAGTCTAAGTGTAGTAGCTATTACCACCAGAGGTTTAATCGATATGATAATTTATGTTCATTTAATTTTATTCTAATTAATTATTTATATCCTTATACCTATTTAATATAGATTGTAAAACATTAAGCTTTGCTTCACTATAATTCCTATCACAACCTAAACTAGGGTAGGGAATAATCCAAAAAAGTAAAAAGGTAAGAGTTGGTAGGGAATTAACTAAAAGGTTTCTTTGATCTTAATGGTATTATTGGTGTTATAACACTAAAAATCATGCTTGAACACAATTATACCACTTTGTGCCTATTCTAACAATTGCACAAAATTTAGCCATTCAGTGGGAAATACTTTCAGGATAATCATGAAATCAATTAATTTATTGAATTGATTATAAATGTATCATATTTTTCACTTTGTAGTTATTGCAAAAATTTAAATAAATACATTTAATATAAATCATGAATAAATTCAATATACTAGTTGTGATAGATATTTCACAACATAATTAAGACAATCATCTACAAATAAGTACATTAACAATCCTATCAATAATTAATGAACTAAATCAAAAGGCTAATGAAAAAATGTAATAAATATGTATTAAATATTCTAAAATCATTATATTACAATCAATATCCCTTAGTAGATAATCTATGAAAAATAGATAGGGAATGGTAGGTGCACACCATGTGCAATTACTCTAGATTTTTAACCTAAAATATATCACCCTAAGGAGATTATTTAAGGTAACAAATCATATAAGAAAGGTTGGTAAAATACAAGATAATTCTAGTTTTCATTTGATGCCTAGAATTCCCCCCTTTTAAATGGTGGCATTGCCCATTAAATAGGTAATTTGGGGATCTCATGATCTTATCTTCCATATTAACCCACTAATTGGGAAGTTACAAACATCAACGATGATTTTTGAGTGTAATTAAGAATATTGATTCTCTGATATAAAGGTGTGCCCATACTGATTTAGCTAGAACTATGCCTCTTTAAGATTGATATTTTGTATTTTAGATCCTCATTGACTTTTATGGATGTCAAACTATTATTTCCTACATGGCATGCCATGATTTGATGATAATTATAATTATCAAGCCTCACCATATATTTAAACACTCATTTCATACGTAACATTTGATGGACATGATGATTAAAAGACTTCCGACTTTACTTAATGAGATCCATTGATGACTAGGCCTATCTATGTGGCTCATCAGGCTTTGCATATATTCATTGGCTGATGTTATTACCATATATAATTTCCTCCCTACATCTCTCAACTTTCACCTATGCTTTGGTTGATCTAGGATCATAGTTTCCATGTAGAAACCTATCATTTTCCCACCCCTCATGAGACATTTACAACATCTATTAGTCCCAAGATCATGATATGATGCCATGTGGCATCATCTTGGTGAGTTTGGCTCTCATATCTCCCTACCTACTTAATTGCCTAAGGTATTAGTTGAATTAAATCATGTCACATGCAACAGTTTAGAACACTTAGGGCCTTAAATTTTTTATCTTTAAAACATGCCTTCTAGGTCTTTAAGTATTTAGGATGATGTCATGTGGCATCATCCCACTAACCAAGAACCCTAGAACTACATGGACATCCTTGGGACTATATAGTAGTGGGATAATGCTAGATGGTGAAATATCACTAAACCAAAGGTCCATAATATTTTTTGAGTTTCATAGACCACCATAGGATTATGAAGTAATGAGATGTATCCATTAGTGACACCCCATTAACCTAAAAGATTAGAGGGTTTGTTGCACTGCTTAAGTCTCATGAAACAATAAAAATATTCCGTGTGAATCTAGGAATGCTTGTAAAGAATTAGATAAGTTATGAAAATATGTTTTTGATGGATTAGGGCCATTCATAGCTATGAAATGGGTCACATAGAAAAATAAATACACTGAGAAGCTATGGGAGAAAACAAAAGGTCATTATTATCATTTTCCAATTTTTTAAAATGAAATGACTAAGGCATAAGACAAAAAATGAACAAGGTAAAAAATTAAATCTCAGATACTTAGACTATCACTGAAACTAAATGAGTAATTTGAGAGTTCACAACCATGATTAAAATGACCAATATTCATGCCAATAATATAAAACATTTAAACCATAATCTTGACCATTTTCACTAGGAAAACCCGATGATTAATGAATTTTGACCAAACCTTTATAATATGATATTATAAATAATTTGTGGATTTGAATCAACACAAAATGTTTTAAAGTCCCAAATCAAGCTGAAAATTAGAACATTATTATAAATACTTGGTTAATTTGAATCAACATAGAATATTTTAGTGTCCCAAATTAAGCTGAAACTAAGAACATTTACTAAGGTCAAAAGAATGAACAAACATTAATAATTTATTAAATGAATTATTTTTCAAGTCAATCATATTTTTATCATGGACCAATAACTTATTCAAATGTAAATAAAGAAAGCACATAAGTATAACCATGAGTGTCCCCATTCCAAATTTGAAAATGGGTCATCTTCTGTAAGCACATAAAAAATGGTGACTTCCATGGATAGAATGTTGTTAAACATTTAGAACCCATAATATCTAGTTAAAACACTTCAAAATTTAGATCGCAAACTTTCACACTTGAGCACAAACATAAACTATGAATAATTTCTTAGATATAATCATAAATATGAAGGCATTAAATTTTGTTTCATCCTATGACATACTAAGTCTAAATTCATCCTTGGACCATCAGTGTGTGTAAAAGTGATTGATTACTCATAGCTCTTGTATTCATATAAAATAAATTGGACATGCTTAGATAACAAGAACTTATGAGAGGGTAAATATTTGGTAATTTAGATTGAGGGTAATTACATGGTCATTACTCTACTACCATATATGATTTTATATCCCTGACATAAATGCATATGGTCCCACTCAAGTCCTTACTCCACTACCACCTAGGTTGGAAATCCTATTGTGGATGTTTCCTAAATAATTATTTCAAGTACTAGTTTATATTTCTCATTTTTATTCCATTTCCTTTGATATTTTATTTCTTATAAATATATTTTCTAGTTCTATCCATTGAGGGTTGGGAACCAAGCTATGAGTATAATAATAGACTCAAAAAATTAAGAGTACGAGGACAAATTCCAATTGAATTAGTTATTCTATTTGATTTAAATGTTTGATTAAGTGTAATTGAAAACTTTATAAAATAAAATAAACCTTTATAAAATCCGTAGGTTTTATTTCAAATTACTAGCCTCCAAAATTTATAAAATATACAAAACAAAACTAATGCAACCTTATAATTATTTAAGTATGACTCTTCATTTTATATATTTTAAGGCTCAAACAACCATCTCAATTATACATCAATAATTTTAGGTTATTTATCATAATAACATAAGGAAAAGGGAATCCATAAGGGTTGCTCTTCTACTCATTGATTTTATTTACAAAATAGGTCTAGCTATTACAATGGGATGCCAAAGATAGGGAATCGGATATAATTCTTAATAAAAATAGGTCTAGAACATACCCCCACAAAACAAAACAAATACAAAACAATTAAAGATAGAAAACATGAAATCCACTATAAATCCAAGCATATATACAAATAAGAAGCTCTTAGAGAAAACAAGGAAACTAATATAACAAAATAAAATGTATAATACAAGACTAACTAAAGAAAGGACTATTAGAAAATAAGAAACTATGTAGACTAATCTTTTTAAGAACATCCTAATAAAATTGAGAGGGTGGGTTTGGAAGCCATGTGAAACATGTCTCCCATTTCATGGTAGAAGCTAATCTCTTTTAGTAATCATCCGTATAAATTCAAGCACATCTTTATATTTATGGATCCATCCCTTAGGTTATATTCCTATAAAGCTAGGAGCATTATTGAGCATAAGTTCAAAACAATAATTTTCATTACTTCCAAAATTAGTGTAAGGATAGGCATTGAAAGCTTTTATTTTAAACTCTTATCAAACCAATGTAAGAGGTTTAATTACTTGGAGCCTAGTAGTTGTGAATATTTGAGCAATAGGTTCAAGTCATATCGATTATTTAGGATTTAGCTCATCCACTTGTTAAACATATTCCTTATCATCTTATTGCATGGCTTCATTATGAACTTATTAATAAAAAATATGAATGACTTCATCATCATCATCAAAATTGTCACCTTCTTTTGCAAATAAATCATAGTTAATGAAAGAACCTTGATCAAACTAGAAGGCTTCTACAAGAAAAGAAATAGAGAGAGAAATTTTATGTTATACTATTATTGTATTTTGTAAAGATAAAAATTATTATATTTACCTTAGATAAATGCGAGGTAATTGATATTCTACTTAGATGGGTTTTGTGAAAGCCATGGCCAGAGTATTTTTTGCATATATTCTTACAAAAGTTGTAATTAAAGGATCAAAAACATGTAAATACATATTGAAAACAACTACTTTAGGAGGTGTAAGATCGATAGGGACTTTATTATGACTGTGTTAAAGTTTTTAATTTAAATCCCTATTTAACTCAAGAGGTTATTTCCTAATCATACCAAATTCTTGAAATAAAACATGAACATCAACTATTTGACCAAACTAAAGAAAAAATAAGTTTTAAAATTTATTCTATATGGTAATAGAATCAGGTTAAAAGGATGAAAACCAATAATATGATTCTTCCTCTAAATCAAAAGGAAATAATTTTCAAGTAACATCCTCAGATTTGAACATTTAAAACATGCATATTAGACTTATAATCCATACGATGTTCTTCATTAGTTCTTATTTTTCATTATATAATCTATGAAGAAACACAAATGGATCCTTTGGAAAGTCATGTTGAGTTATAGAGACATTTATTCCCAAATCACCAAGCCAAGACATGGTTACATACATGAAATTCATGGAATTTAGAGATGGGCTAAGAAGGAAAACAAAACCATGTATAATAGTCCTATCTCTATTAGTTAATTTTCCTCCATGTCTCAAAAAGTGAAACAAGAAGTGTATGAACTAGGGGATATACCTTTTGATCCTTGTAGTGGGATCTAAGATTATCTCAAACATACAAAAATAAAAATTCAACTAAAAATAAAGAATGGTTAGCATGAATATATCAATGAAAACATTAGTCCCTCATTCTAGTGCCATAAATGTTGATGTCTTAAGCTATTCTACCCTAAAAATGGTTATTAGATCAAACATTTAGAGAGGAAAAAAGGAGGCAACAATCATGGGACAAATATCCCCTCATTAATTTTGGGACTGATACTGGTCCAATCTAAAGACCAAGTAGTTTAACCATGTTTACTCTGAGAGAATCAATTGTTGCCACCATAGGTTCAATTAATATGAGAATTCATGTTCATTTAATTACTTGGTAATTAATTGTCTAAATTCAACTACCTATTTGATTTAAATTATGAAAAAATACTCTCTACTTCACTAAAATTACTATCACAACCTAAACTAGGGTAGGATATCATCTAAAACATAAAAATGGGAGAGAAAGGGGAGGGTAAAAAAGAGAGGGTGTCTTTGATCTAAATTGGATTCCTGGTACTATAGAACTCAAAATCATGTCTAAACATAATTATAACACTGTTTATATTATCTAACAATTATATACACTTCATCCACTCATTGGGAAAGCTTATTAGGATAATTGTGAAAGCCATCGATGTATTGAGTGGATTCTAAATATAACATATCTTTCACTCTATAGTTGTTCCACATAATGAATGAAATAATTCTAAAATAAAGCATTAATAAATTCAAGAGACTAGTTATGATATATGTTAACCTAGAGACTAAAATGGTTTTTTTAAATGTACAGACTACCCTAGGACTATGGAGTAGTGAAAATTTTCCACATGGTGATATCATATTAACCTAAAGGCCTAGAGGATTTTGTAAACTACTTAAGTCCCATTAAGTGGAGGAAAGAAGACACATTGCTCTAGAAATGCTTTCTAAGAATTGGATAAGTGATTAAAATATTTTATGAATGTGTTTGGGCTACCACGAACTATGAAATTTGTTATATGGCATAATAAATACTTTAAGCACCCTCGGGAGAAAACAAAAGGAAACATTCAACATTTTCCATTTTTTCTAAAGCAAATAGCTAAATAAAAATACAAAAAAAAAATAAGGCACCTAATTAAATATTGGATACTTAAACTATTAATGAGACCAAATTAATACTTATAAACTCCAATTCCATGGAATCAAATTATTAAAAATCATACCAATAGTCTAAAAACATTTAAATCATTGATCTTGACCATTATCATTAGGATAACCTAATGATTAATGAAATTCAACCAAGTCTTCATAATACAAGATGATAAAGGCTTGGTCTGTTTGAATAGACATAAAACATTTTAATGACCCAAATCAAACTAAAACTTAGACATTTACTAAGGTCTAAATAATGAACAAATATCAATATTTTATTAAATGAATTATTTTGCAAGTCAATAATATTTGTATCAATGACTAAAAACTTAAGTAGAATCAAATAAATGAAGCACATAAGTAGAACCAAGAGGCCCCCCATTAAATATTTTTAAATGGGATGTGTTATCTAATCACATAACATAATATTTCCATAGTTTCATGTTTTCAAAGAGGTCATTTTATCCTTATGAACTTGGTGAAAAGTTTAATGATTAAATAAGGGGATATTCTTCTCATTTGTATACACATTTGTTTTAGTAGAGGGATTAATGTGATAACCATGATATGATGACCTAACCTATTATTTATTAATAGTATGGATTACAAATCCCAACATAGGCTATCAATAAGTGATGGGATCAAGATGGTTGCTATTAACACCTTAAGGAGTATGTTTATTCATGAAACAAGTCAAATATGCTTGTATTTATTTAGTTGACAAGACATGATTTGTTTTATCAATAATAATGGATTTTAAAATAGATACCTATTATTTTTCATAGGTTATGTTTGATATTAAAAAAACAAACTTGATTTAATTTTTAATAAAATAAAAAGTGAGATAGCTCAAACATAAAATATGAAACACTAGGAAGTTGCAAAACCTTGAAGTAAATAATAGATTCATATAAAGACTAAGGGGTTAGGTTCACCAGATGTTTGACCCTAAATTTTAGAGGTTGTATATAGGGTTAATAACATAAAATAGTTTAAGTACAAGGGTGATAAAATAATATATAAAAATCCAACTAATAGAAAACTTAGATAAAAACTATTCTAAATTTATATAGTTGAGATTGATAAAATAGTAAAGGAAAACTATTGAAAGACATTTCAATAAATAAAAAATAATAGTACTTATTTGGTTTAATATGAACAATAATATCTATACTATAACCATGTATAAAGTATGTAGGATCATTACTCTATATTAGTCATCATATTATGTAATTTACACTTTGTGGCTATGGACACTACTCTCGGATCTAGACATTATCATCGATGCTAGTGTCTCATTGTGATAAAAGTGTCTAGTAAAAAATAATGATTGGATTTGGCTATGACCAACTTCATTATTCTAGTTTTTTCACCTTTATTTAGTGTATTCAAATTTGGGATATAGGTTGTATCTCTTAACTAATTGATAAAAACCTAGATCTTCACCCATAGTTACCCTTAGAATGAGTTTTGTTAAAGATATATGAGTGGGATATCGATGTTGAGTTATCTCAAAATACCCATCTATCAATAAATTTAACCTACATTTATAATAATCCAAGGAGGGAATTATACTTATGCATTTTCCCCTATGTTTTAGGAAGTGTGTACACAAGGATGTGATATACTATATGGTACTTTTAGTGATCTAGCTTGTAATTTGACAAATATCACTCACAAGATACACTTTAAATACTTAAAACTTGAAATATGACTTATTTATGATTTATATGAAATATGGATGGATATGGTTGAATATCTTGGGTTTGAAATTGATTTCTTTATCTTTAGTAGGTGTTATTTTTTACATGAATAATTATAAGGCTTAGACTTGTATTTATACAACACATTTTGAAAACATATCATGATAGGGTTAAATAATATAAATATTCTAACCCATATGTTTCAACACATTTCAAGTTTAGATGAATATTTGTAGCTATACATAATATAAGGATCTAGACACTGCCATTAACACTAGTGTCCATCTATGGCTGATAGTGTCTAGAAGGCTAGAAAATAGGTACAGATATAAAACTAAAAGTAAATAATTTTTTTTTAGTTTTTAATATTTTTTTATAGTACACAATACATGATTCATCATAGTGATATGATTCTAACTAATAGATAATAATTTAGGCACAATGATATGGTTAATGTGACCCTTTTTGAAATATGGAGGTCTAGAAATGAAGGGTAAAGACCTTTTTGTTATTTATCAAATGTACAGGATGGAGATACTATATATATTTAGTATAAGTATCTACACATGTTATTTGGACTATATGAAAAATAATGACAAAACCTATATACCTAATTAATATTGTACTAACTATAACTTGATTTTTTATACTAATACTAATACTAAACACTAACACAATTATTACAATGTATAACTATTTACACAAGCATTTAATTAGTTAAGGCACTAAATACTAAAGGAAATAATATCAATGCATGATAACTCACCATGTTTAAAACATTTAAATATTTATATATATTTCTTGGATAATGTATAGCTCATTGAAATATGTGCTTAAAGACATGAGATCATACCTTAACCTAAAAATAACCATGGACTTCTATAAAGACAAATCTTATCATACTAGTTTGGGACAAAAATTAATGTAATGTAGTCTGATGCTAATTCCCATACAAAAGATCAACCACGAATGGTATAATTATTTTCCTTTTTTTAGATTTAGCTTTCATAAAACTTGGAAGATGCAATAATCCTATCCATGACTACTCTTATAAATTCATTTATGTAGTTGATTGATAGTTTTTATTAGTATTATTCTAACTTTAACTCATTATTAGTCATCAAAACACATATATTATCCTACTTACCAAGGTTTAAATTTATGCCTTTATATCTCTCAAACCAATGGTTTTAAATTTTTGAGTTAAATTATACATAATATCTATTTGATGATCACAAGACAAAGATGCTATTATAAGAATATTTCCATATTCAACAATTATATATTATTCCACTCTTATTTCATCTACAACTACATATTATTCATGATTCATTATTTTGTATTCACCATGACTCTATAATGTAAGGGCCTTCACTTATAAAATATATTTCAAATTCATCTTTGAATCATTCACAAGCTCCCCTTTATGACAATACAGTACCAAAGAAACCCCATTTTGAGAAAAATGCCATGCATATAAATTAGATTCATAAAGGATATTAGTAACATTGTTATTTAAGTATAAAATATTTAAATTTAATTTAGTTCCATAAGTGAATGGAAATTAATTGGCTAGAATTTTTTTGAAATGAATTGATGATAATTATTGCTCTCTTCTCAATTTTTGGTAAAAAAATATAAACCAAGGTTTTATGAAGAGAATAATTGGCATAAACATAGTTATTTGAAAAAAACCAATATTAAAATCAATTATAAATGCCATAGGTATACTAATACTTGACTATTTATACAATCACAAAAGTGATGATAAATGAGCTAAGAAAAATAAAATAATCTCTCAATTTGAGGTTTCCATTATTTGAGGCAATAGAGCACATATTCCTCTCCAAATATTAATAGACCACATCCACAAATATCTATTGATATAATATAAAATTAAGTCCTAGAACATGTTTAAATAAAAAATACTATTCATTGATAAATATTATTTAAAAATATATAGTTGGTAGAACTCTTAAAAACTAGGAGTTATTGTTAATCAATAAATCCCTATAATATCTATAAATTCTAGATTAATCAGCATTAAACATATCTACATGATTTTTCTCAAAGACTCATTATTTACATATAAATATGTTATATTAAAAAATATACTCACATAAGATATTAATTTCTAATAAATTAATTTTTTGATTTGGAGTAACATGCTTTAAGGGTAACACATGAGTGAATGTGAGTGGACTGATCAAAGGAGCACTATAATTAGTATGTTTAATAGGGTTTAGGTCTAACATGTTCAGAATAAAACTAGGGATTAAAGGAAATATATGACTTTGAGGATTCAATTGTCTATATTTATTAATGGTGACAATATATGCTAATGTTAAGTCAGTCACTGTATGATCCCTTTAATTAAAATATATTTTCATGGGGTCCAAGGCATTATTTTATATTTATAATTCAAATGGGGCATCAGTTTTATATAATTCTATAACCTAGATATAAATTTTATTCAACCTTGCATAGAAATACTATATGGGTTAATTAGATTCCCTCTTCATACTATAAAAATATTAGTACATGATATTAGGATTAGTTACCTATCCAAACTAGGATAAAAAGACATTTTGAAGTGTGACACATCTAATGATAAAATCCTCAATAAAGTTTAATTAAATATAATATGTAGATATTTTAAATTTGAATGGAAAAATGATACATGTTACATCCTCAAGTTACACATTCAATAATCTAAGGGTGGATTTAAATGAGTTTGTATAGTCCATAAAATGGTATCCTCCCTCATGTGTGAATATAGGGAGATACATTTTTGGATTCCTAGGTAATTCATAAACATCCCTAGGAATGTATATACCACATACTACTAACCAATCCATATGTCTATATTGGTGAAAATTAAACTTCATTGGGGAACATGTTGGGTCTTTGAATTTATTGGTCATATCTAGGTCTTCATCTAGAATTTAATGGTTGAATCAACCTCACACCTAATTCAAATTTGGATATGATGAGTCTTTGAAATTTATCAATATATTTTAAGTTTATGGTAAGGATTTAATTATAAAACCAATTTAATTCCTATTTATGTGAGTTAAAATCACCTAATAGAATCATGGGATAAATATATCTCATTTTAGGATCAGTGACTATCACTCTAAGGCACATGTTTTAGGTATTCAATTTTGTAAATAACCATGAGGTGATGAAAATATGAGATCAATATGGTTAATTATTAGCTTCAATTAATAATGGATTTCAATAAATGTATTGAATCTTTTTAAAACCTATTTTGGGCTTACACACATATGATTCTACACTAAGGTTAGGTAGATCAGATAAGAAACATCAAAAGATAGAGAATGGTTAGGTAAAAGATAAGTGTTATATATATATGCATGGATATAATATTTAAAAAAAAAAATTGTGATATCAGTTGAAAAATTTTAAACTAATGCCTAAAATACTATAGTAATAACTCAAATAAAGGTAGATATAACAAAGAGTCTATGGAAAAATATTTTTGAAATGGATTTCATAACATTGGCCTCAAAATAACTAATTAAATATAAATTACATAATCACATTAAATCAAAATTGAGATTTAAATCACAACCTCTATATATAAATAGTTATAAGAGTAACCAAATCAATCTAAGTCTTCAAAATTTATATTCTTTATCAATGACATAAATCACTTTTCCTTAATCAAAATTATTCATGCAAATAATAAAATTTTATAAAGAGAATAAAAATAAATCACATTAAATTTCCTTGAAATTTCATAAATTTATTGATATTAACATGATATCCATCTCATAATAAACAATGTCCAAAATATAAAGTATAAATAATCCCTCAAGGTAGAGTTTATAATAACTTAATGAAAGTTCCTTTATATACAAAAAAAGGAGAATTAATTAGCTCCATGCATGTGAAGAAGATTGACAAAATTATTAGGGCTAACTAGGATTTTGTGAAACAACTATAGATGATTTATTATTAGGAGATGTAGTGCTAAGAGTTCAAGAGCTAGTTAGTTTTAAAGATAAAATTGGGCCTATGGGTTGGTTTTGTAGAAAAAAAGAATAAATTATTATTAATTTTCAACCCAAGTTATATCCACTATTGGATTAATAAATATAAATCTATCATTTTAAAAAAATACCTCATGACTAAAAATATGGTCATGTAAGACCTCTATCACTCTAGTATATCTCTGAATCTTTTTATTAGTTTATGACATTAACTCAATCACTTCATCGCTATTGCATTGATTTTATTGGGTGATTTAAACTTTGAATCTTGTCATAAAATACACTAATTGAGAAATTAAATAATTATGTGGGAATAATTATCCATTCAACACTAAAAATACATATATTTCATCCTATTTTAGTAATCCCAAAAAATATCAACTTTACCCATAGTTGTGATCATGGCATGCATCTCTCCTTCCTAGTCTTGAAAATATGTATTCATGTTTACACCCCACATTTGAACCATTTTGATGTTGTCTAGATCCATGACTTATATATGTAGGAATTAGTGATGTTTTATTTATTTAGTAAGAGTGGAAAACTTGGGCTCCAATCATGGAAGCTCACTTTAATATTTCTTCATTTTTTATCTAAAAGGAATGCTTTTGCCTTTGGATTCATAAATTTAAATAAATTACTTGTATAAGGATTCCTAATATTAATCAACATCATCAAAAAATCTGTGTATAACTAAAACCTTAGTTGAAATTTGAAGTATTTTAGTTTATAATTTCATTCCATGGAAAATTATGCTATTAATTTTATGTGTAATCTTGATTACTTACACATGGTCCTCTGCAAATTCATCCTTTTTACCTACTCTAGTCTTCCATTTATTTCTCAAGGTGAAATTTTTATTTTTGGTCTCATATGAAATTTTTACCTTTTGTAGGTTGTTTTAACCTTTTAGGACTTAGTGTATGTAAATAATATGTACATAAAAGCACTGAGTAGACTAAATTAGGGAAATAATATGAAATAAATAGACACTAATTTTTTATTGAATTGACTAGATTAGACTTTTCTAAAATATCAATAAATAGTACAAGTAATGGCTTAGCTAGAAAACACTTGATACAAATGATCTAGGTAGTGGAAACTAAGAGGGAAGCTAGTCTAAGTGTCATAAACTAGATTGTGGTGTAAAAAACCCTCTTGGATAGTAGAGTCACAATTGGATACTAGTTCCCTTATTAGAAAAGTGGTGGTAGTATCTCGATATTAGTGGTAGTGTACTATGTACAAGACTATCTCAAGTTTTTGGGTGCACCTGTGTTAGAATATTTGGGCTCTATTCCTATTTGCATGAGTTTTAGAACATTGTATTTTCCCTCTAATTATTGATTTATTATGAAAAATCTAATCCTCCATGTAAATAGGACATGAGCTAAAAAGTGTGTTTATTAGTAAGGTAGGCCAGACATCCTCAACACCCCACTATGAAGAGATTTGCCTATATACAAATACTCTAAGGAGGGATCAAGTCCTATGTAGTTGTCCTAACCTATGTTCTGGTGCAAGTGAAAGTGATGCTAGTATTAAAGTGGCTTTGAGTGCCTCAAATGTGTTTGAGACTAGAAATCTAGAAAATATGATCTTAGGGATATTGTTGATGGTAATATGTAGAATCAAGGTAAAATAGGGATTAAGAAGATTAATTATTCTCTAATTATTTTATTTTTAAATGTTTAATTTGTATATAATTTCCATTCAGGAGGGATAAAATTAATGTATATATACTATTTTATTTCTTATGTGGATGATAAAATATGTCTACTCTGACCTTAGGAGGCTTTAGTTTTGAAAATATATCCATTTTGTAGTGTCCAGATGGCATAGCACTAGGCAAGAAGGGCCAAGATTTGGTAATCAAGGCATGAGACTACTTTAAGGTTGATTAGGGACATTTTTCACTCGCATGAAGGCTGGATAAGTATGCCAATAGGGTCAAAGATATGTTTAGGGATAAGTTAGGGACATACTCTTAGTACTCAAATATCACTTTTGGGTGATTACATTTAACACCCCCCCTCCATTTATTCTATAAATGTAACAAAGTGAA
This sequence comes from Torreya grandis, assembly GCA_037957365.1. Lineage (NCBI taxonomy): Eukaryota > Viridiplantae > Streptophyta > Pinopsida > Cupressales > Taxaceae > Torreya > Torreya grandis. The sequence continues at coordinate 732,943 of JARHVA010006380.1, read as the reverse complement.
GTGAATTGGATAAATGAGAAAGAAGTGTACTTATACTTACCTTGGAAGTGAAGCCCATGAAGCTGGGTTTTAGTATGTGAAGCATGCTCCAATGCATGTTCTACAAGTGAAACATGCATAAATCAGTCCTTATTTAATATATATATATATATATATATATATATATATATAAATTAAAAGATTAAACTAAGTAAATAATTAAAACTAATTAAAGATATGGGAATGAGGAAATGAATGAATACACTTCATTGAGTATGCTAAGTAATACATGAACCTAGTGACAATTTGTGTGTGCATGTATATAGTGATCAATTCATGATTAGTTTAGACTGAGCTAATATATTTCTCAATCCTCATGTGTGGGTGGCTCAAGAACTCAATTTTATTTTGACTCCATCATTTCCCACCCTTGCCTTGTGGATCATGACCTACGATGAATAACTTATATTGGATTGATAGTGTGTTTGACCCTCTTATGTAGGTGGCTCAATATTTCAATTAGATTATGAATCTATCATTTCACACCCATCTATAGTAGATGCATCTAAAATTTAATTGAAATAAATAATGTAAATGTATAATTGGGTATATTTAATTATGTATGTCAGCTTAGTGGTCACTTGGGTACATTAGGTGGCTCTAGGCCACTCAAGAATTCTAACCACTATAGATGGATTAAGGCATGAAACTAGTGTGTGTAACCTAAAATATTATTTTAGGTGTATATAACATAGAGAATGAATGGAATATGTCATTCCATCTGATCAATTGATGTGTAATTGAGAAAATGAAAATAATATGATGTGTGCATGCTTCCAAATTTGATATCTAAGTATACGAATTATGGACTAGGTTGCAATAAACTATATCCAAGTATCTAAACTAGATATGAGAATGGTTATTCCACACATGATTCCATGAATCTAAGTAAATTGATATGAATCTAGGTAAAAACCAAGTATAACTAAAAAACCTATAATTGAATCTCTACAAACATTACCATAATTGTTCCACTCTTCTAACCAATCTAGGTTTTTATAATACTAAGGCTACTGGATAGTAACACCATATCTTGGATAGTATCACAATGTGGCACTATTATCCCCATTTGAGCACAAGTGTCTTTCTTGTCTTAATTTTGTGTAATTGTATTGATTTTTAGGTCACTAATTTCCCACCATGTTTACCCATGTCTAATTTTTGTAATGAAGCCTATGTGCTAAAATATGTACAATGAGTGCAATATAGGATCCTGATCTCTATGACAAACCCCAATTAATTCCCCCTATTTTGAGGGGAGTTGTTGAACCTATGCAAGATCTATCCTCAAAAGAAAAATTTGTGCAAAATGTGTTAGATGGATCATATATGATAACTGCATGATAATCTAGTATAATGTGCATACATAACATCAAAATGTACTATGATATGAGCACAACAATGTAATTTAATATGTATGTCATGTATAACATTCACAAGGTAATCAGGATAGATGTAATCAATGTATATAACAACAAATTTGAGTGAAATTGGGTAGCTACCTAGGGGGATGGTGCATGATATCCATCATGGTACCCATGTAGGAAGGGTAGATAAATCAGGTCCCTCATGGCATAAAAAATTTGTGTGTGTAACAAGAAAATAAAAGTGTCATGACCATGACACATACAAAACACATGAGGCATGGAAAGTAGGCCAAGGGGACATAATACAAGGGACATAGGCACATGTCATAAAATCTACAAAACTAAGACATACAAATACATGTTCAAATGTCCACATATGCAAGTAACAACAAGTTGGATTAGAGACACATATAAGGACATGTTCAAATGTCCACATACACAAGTAGGAAAGGAACACATAAGGACATGGGTACATGTAAAAAGCATACATACTATGAATATAAGTGGCATAGGTCTAAAGATAAATGACATATTTAAATGCCTCTAATAAAAGAAGCATAAATATACAATAAAATATAAATTAGGTAAGCTATAAATTAAAGTATGCATGGATATGTAATACAAATCTATGTAAGAGCTAGGATGTAAATATGTTAAGTCAAAACTAGTAATAGTTGGAAAAAATTATGGGTAAGAGTAACAATGATCAATATCAAGATATAATAATTCTAAAGTTGTGATGTAGAGTATATAAGGATAAAAGTTGTTAATTGAGACTATATATAGGGTTTACCCAAGTGGGTGAATGTGTCAAGTGAAGACCCATATATCATTGTATATTCCCTGAATGGGTAAATAATAACAAGTCTAGATTTGTGTAGTGGACATGAGTCATGTAGCAATATGAAATTACTTGATAAGAACAAGTAAATCATGTTTGTATGATAAATTGACGATAATAAGATATCTAACATATGTAGTTTTTGACAAAAATAACTGTACACATAACAATGTATACAATCTATAATTATGTATTTTATGAGTAATATTTGAATGTTTTGTGTTTTTGAGATATTATATTATTTTTGTATTATTTGGATATAATCTATGTACCAGCAATATGGAAAATAAATTTATACATGGAGAAAGAGAGAAAGAAAGTATGTCTAAGTTAATGATGGAGTTAAATGAAATAATATACAATCAAAGTACAACGTCTTTATAGACCCAGTATCACATCCATGGGATATATATAGTCAAATCATGGATCTATTAGGAGAATTATCTAATGTCAAATATGGGATTAATCCAAATTCAACATCATCATCATCATCATCATCATCATCATAACATTTTGTATTTATCAATGGATCCTTATCCTTGGTGTTATTCTAGAGTCTATGAATCTAAATAATATGTTAATTGACTATGTAATATGCCTCTCATGTGGTCCCAATCTAAACCACATTAGATTATAAATTCTCTATATGAAACCTATGGTTCCCATGTATGCCATCATGTAAAATTGAAACCATGTGTCCCTCCTGATTGAATCTCAAACATCTATCTAACCAATTAACTATGACATATATCATCTATAACCATGTAATTCTAAGTGTAACCTATAGATGAGTTCCTCTTCTTATAATAAAGAATAATGTGTTGGCCACCTTGGGGCCACATGCAACTAGTAGTGTGATATGTCCAATAGAATCTTGACAATACATAACATGGTATACCTCATTCTCATAATAGCCATGAGGTGTAGAGATTCCAAAGTGTAAGTATTAGGATCATAATTCCCATCTAATTCCACATGGGGAATGTATTTGTCTGCAATAAAAATCTATGTAGTCATTAGATCATTACATGAAAATCTACGTTGACAAAGACTTTGTCATGGTTTTCATATCTATAAAGGTGCTTGTATCTATGGATTTGGAGACTATATGATATGAATAGTGCCTTGAGCCTCTAATTCATCCAATTTATGTTGTAATGTTAAACATGTATTGGTATCATGTCCTATAAGTTTGTGAAAATGACAAAAGAGTTTGTTGATGGAAAATATTATCATGTCATTGAATCAACCCTTCTTCCTATTGTGAAGGTCAAATTGTAATCATACCATTATAATCATAGGGGTTCTAAAGGTTAATTTTTACATCTTAAAGATGTAAAGCAATTTTATAATAATTTTGGGAAAAAATCAATAAGTTATCAAAGTAACTTATTTTATTATCACAACTAAGAATCTGCATTAATTAAGAATCATTTCAAATAAGAATCTATAATCTATTCTATCTAGTAGAGATAATCTATTAATTAGACAAACTCTTGAAGAATAGAAATACAAATCTCAAATATGTGTATGCAAATACACTGAATTATATTTTCCATGGTTCATTATTCATCTAACCACTAAGAAAACACTTTAAAAAAATATAAGAAAGACAAACAATAACTAAGAAATAAAAAAGAAAGGAAAACTAAACATAAAAGATTAACACAAAAACTAACGAGAATAAGAGATAAAGTAAAAATAAACTAAAACCTAGAAACTAAGGAACATATGCTATAAAACAATATACTAAATCATATTTAGAATAAAATATAATGTAAATAATATTAAACTAAAAATAAAAAAATTAAAAGAACAAAAACTAAATTGAAGCAACTACTAAATAAATACTAAAAGAAAATACAAATTATAAACTATAAAATATTTAAACTAAAACCAAAACTAACAGATAGTGCTAACTTATTATTAATAAACTTTTGAAAATACTAAACTAAACCATAAAGATAATCATAACAAAAAAGACATTTAAGAAAACATAAATTTATCTATTGAAGTCAAATATTTACAAAAGAGTTACGAGTCTCAACATGAGAATCGTTATATCATAAAATAGATCTAAAATGAGAATTCCAACATTTCTAATATAAAAATTGAAAAGAACAACTTAGATATTGATTATATCAATGAAATGTCACAAATAATGTGATCATCATTTTTAGGTTGAATACTTTGAATTCTACGCATATGACTGTAAATAACAGTCATCAAAAGATATTAGACTTAGAATACTTCAGATAATCAGTAATAGATGATAAATATAACTTGATATACCTATGTTGCATAGGTTATTACTCAATTGTTAGATAAATTACCATTGGGTCTATTTTCAAAAGTTTTACTATATCATATAAATTTCATATAAATAAGAGATGAATGAATGACTTTAGAATAATACTTTAGTCCTCATTACCTATTGAGCTTCTATCTTCAAATGAAAGTTTGATCTAATTTCATCCTTCAACTTTAGTTTTAATATAAGTTATAATGACTTTAGTTAGTTATTAGTTAAGATTAAAAAATTAACTTATAAACTCAATTAGTTAATAAATAATATATCATGACATTAATCAAGACTCTAAAGTCTTAACTAAATCAAACTATTTAAATGAAAGAACCTGAGTAATAATCCTAACATATGGGGACCCATCTTATTAACTATAAATTAAGACACATAAATAATTATAAAAATAAATAATAAATTGATTAATCATACTCCTATTTAAAACATAATGTCATTAAACTATAGACTTAAGCATATATTAATTATATCTCAAAATATTTGTTTTATCCATGTTTTCAAAAATAAATACCAAGATAAATTTTAAAATTGTATCAAGTTTTCTAAACAAAGTTATTCCAAATAGTCATCTAACTCTGATAAAACCTATATAATAGGTTTGTCTTGCTGATCAAGACAAACATTATAATACATTTTAGATGCAAGAAAATGTAGTAATATGGTGCTTGTCTCAGATGTATCATCATCAATTTCCAAATTCACCCTTTTAAGCCTCATGAACTCAATAGGTGCTTTAGATTCTTTCCATTTTCTATCAATGTTCTTCTTAGTGAAATGATCAAGGATACAATAGTTTTCCTCGTACTACCAAATACTAGACCCCTCAAATTCAACCTTTCAAAACTCAAGATTGGTTCACTATGAGCCCTTGAAAGGTTAAATCTCTTACACTTCCCACCAAGTTTACTATTTGATGGAGTAAGGGTATCTGAGAGAGTGATAATGTTTCTACGGTTCTTAGCATGAGCTTCCTCTCTATCTAATTGGTTTTTTGGCTAAATGTCAGGAAATTGATGGGTAGGGAGTAGCTAGTAACCTGGTTCTCCTCTAAATTAGGTGGTCGTAACTACATATAAAGATCATGTTCAATATGATGTTCAAGAAAATGTGAATAAATACTTTGAGATGCATCACAGGCTCCAAATCTTTTCCCTCTAAATCCCATATAACCTCTATGGTTTCTAAAACCACCATAACTTATCTAAATAAGAAGGGAATTTAAGACATTCCAAAAATTAGGATTAGAATCATCAAAATTATAGGACATTATTGTACCCTAAGGGAATCTATGCCCAAAAAATCTATCATGGAAACCAACCCCACTAGAGATTCAACTATGGTATGATTAAATTCCTCGATTTTCTAGACACCTAAATCTAGCCACTAATGACCTCCAACCAAGATTTTGGACAATTTCCACCTAAAATGTATAATTAGGCCTTAAAACACTAAAACATGCTAAATGATGTGAAATTGATATATTCAAGTGTTGATGATGACTAGGGTATCCCTAAATGGGGTAATGCAATTTATGGGCCAGCTAACTTTGATAATATTATTTTGAGTCAAAATGCCAAATTTGCACATGGGTGATCTAGATTAATTTTTTCTATTAAATCTCTTGTATAAGACACATGACTTCATTATTTTTTGTTGGTAACATCCTAAATCAGATAACGGATCCAACGCATTTGACATCACCTTCTAATTATAATCTAGTTGAATTTTGGACCAATAATAAGGCCTTCTAATCAATTTGAGTAATTTACGCACAAAATACTTAATCATGCTTAAGAACTAATTAATCCAAATCAAGGCTTGATAAATAATTCAATGGAAACTTGTTGAATACTTATTTTTTGAAATGAATATTAAATATCTACATCATCAGGTGACCTTATTTCTCGGGAAGACATCACTACGCTAGAAATGCCATAAATATTAGGATTCATGCCTCCCATACCTCATCAAAGCCCTCCATGCCTCTTAATTACTCCTCTATCCCAAATATTTATGATCTTATTTATCAATTTTAATTTCATAATTGAATTAATACTCAACCACACATCTTAATTTAGGATGGATGGTTCAGGTTGATTCTAGACATTTTTAAAAATCTATAAATAGGAGGCCTTACCACACCATTTCTAAGCTTTTTTGGTACAAAGTTATTTTTGATGCTTAGAATTGAGCTATTTCCAACACCAACAATGGGAAATTTTAGGAATGTGGGACTTGTAACCTAAAATGACCTCCAAATTTTAAAGAAGCTGGGTCTTCTTTATCTCAAAAGTATTGTGAAAAAGGGATATAAATTAAATACAAACACTAATGCAATGAAATAAAATTTAACTATGGTGATGCGCCTGAGTTTAATTCATCCTTTAATACTAAGCATAGTGAAGCTATATTTAGGATTCAATTACATTAAAGAGCAAATAATGCAATATCAATGTAAAAGATGAAAACAATAGAATCAAAGGCTCACAACTTAGACTATTTTTATAGTAACATATAAAATATCAACAAAGGCACATAACTCAGTCTTCTTATTAATTTTCTAGTCACACAAAAGGCATAGAGACATGCATAGTTATACAAAATTTCTAAATCAAGAAAATAGAACAAAGGCAAATGATATTACTAGCCACAGCAAGAAATTCTAAAACTTCTTGATAACAATCTCTTGCAAAAAATTCTCTCTTCTGATTCTAATTTTTGATGATCCCTATACCCATATTTATAGCATTGGACTAGCTCTAGATTACCCACATGTTCCCAACCCAATGGTCTAACTAAACTTTAACTAAACTAGAAGTGTTTAACAAAAGATATTCTTTAGATTTGAAATGTTTAGTCTCCTATACAATTAAATCCCAATGGCCTAACCGAACTGGAACTTAATTAGAAGTGTCTAACAAAAGATATTTCTTGGATTTGAGATGTTTAGTCTCCTTGTAATTTCATTGGCTAAATTAGATACACATGACGCTTCTCACTATGGAACAGGTGAGGACACTTAGCGTGTTCTACTTATCTTATTTGAAAACTATCTCATTATTTAGGAGGCACTAGAAAATGACACTTGGTGGATTCCACGGCACTTACAAAAGACACATAGCACTTTCCATGTAGCTTATACTTTTTACTATGTCTTTGTATCAGGAGTGCTCCGTCTTTGACATCTGTCATAGTCCACTGCTTTAAAATTTTATCAACTTACTGAAAATGGGACCCACAACACTTCTTGCCTGAGCAGCTTAAAAAAAAAGAACTAAGATAGGTGGCACTTTCTACTGAGCTTTAACAAATGACATGTGGTAGCTTTTGCTTGTCTATAGAATCTTTAGATACTTTTTGAGAAACCTACAGAAGGTGGCACATGACAATCTCTGTGGGGCTTTGGCTATACTATAGAAACATTCAGGCCTCATTTCAGATTCAAATGGATTATGACACTTGGTGGCTTCCACTAACTTTAGAAACAAAACCTAGGGCCCACCATAGTCTTTACTTAACAATGAAACAAAATGAAGAAACTGTGGATGTAAACACTTAGCAGCTTCCATTGAGCTTTAGCTAGGGACACATGGCAGCTTCCACTGCGTTTAGAAAAACATATTGAAACCTTTCATAGTTGCCACTTGGCATCCTCCATGCACACTGAGAAAACTTATCAAAAGAAGCCTTTGAAACTCATAAGAAACTTGAAACGTGGATGCTAACACTTGGCACATTCTACTAAGTTATAATGGGACACGTGGCAAGTTCTACTACTTTTAGAAATAAAGTATAATGCATCTTAGTAGATGACACTTGGCATGTTATACGTGATTTTTATACTTAGACAAAATTTAGAAAAAACTGAAACTCGTGCCTATGCTCTGTGTCAAAAAACTTCACTACTTTGAAAATAAAATGCGTAGGGACAAAACTTGGAGTGCACAACTGAAACTCAAAATAAAATGTAGAGTATTTTTTACTTTATAATTCTTGGCAACCTTGAAGACTTTTGAGCCTACTCAAAAAGAATCCACAATCTCCCACATGATCAAATGTGGCAAAAATCACAATTTCAGTAAGGCCGTTTGATAAATAGACCACTCAGCATCAAATAATCCCTACTTATTTTGCAATTCATGGAAGGCTAAATCAAGGTTGATGATGTCCTTATGTGAAATTTTTTGCAAAATATGAACTATAGCCTTCAATTAAAATTCAAGATGGGACATGGGAATCAAGATAGCTTCCACTTTTGGCACTAATGAATCATTTGTTAAACCCTAGAAAACTGACTGATCATTTTGCTTGGCTAACAACAAAGGTTTAATCTCATCAACCATCAACATAGTGTTGCTATAAGGAAAATGGGAGGGAAGGCCCAATTACACCAAATGTTCAATATGTTGCTTCATTTCTTTGATTCCCTCTTTCACCACATCTAGAAGCTTTTTGTAATTAATTACTATGGAATTGCAACTGAGAACTTTATTCACCCTCTTAGCAGCAATCATTCTATCACTAATCCCTATTGCTAATAATGTTCCATCAGTTGCATCATATAGCTTTTATAGTAGCATTTGAGAATCAAACACTCTCAAAGAGACAGTGGACAGAGTGGCTTCAATTGAATCTCCACCTTTTCACACAAATTTTGTGTATTTATCAGAAAGGTTAGAGAGGGTCTGAGCTGAGTAATCTCCTTAGAGATTCTTTTCTATATTGATGCATATAGCTCTTTGACTAGATTCAAAACTCCTACATTCTTTAGCCTATTAGCCAACTCAAGTGTCAATTGTTCTATTATTCGTTGCTCAGCTTGAAGATGGGCTTGTATGGAAGTGATATTGTTCTACTCATTCATCATTTTTTGTTGAAATTGATACACTTGTTGCAGGTTTTCCTCACATTTTTCTTGTAATGTTGCCTTTTCTCACTTTAATGTTGTCACTGTAACTTTCTCTTGTGTCGGCTCTTCTTTCAAAGAATCATTTTGGGCTTGAATAGCCTAGTAAGTCTAAAAAGAAATAGTATGTTGCAATTGTTTATTGAGACTTTTTATTTCATTATTCTTGGTTTTGATTTTTATAATCAGACCGATATAGTTTGCTTTCTCTTGAGCTAAATCAACCTCCACCTTTTGTAGCTTCTTTGATACATTCAAATAATTAGTAGCTACTATAGAAGTGGATTCATTCAACAACTCAACCTTGTCTTATGGTTTGAAAAGTGACATATCTATAGCCACTACATTCATTCTATAATCTTTAGGCTGTATTTGCTCATTTGGCTTGACTACATTAGGTGACAAATGGGTCACTGTTAGTTGTTGTTGGATTGGGTCAAATGGTGACCTCATATGTGGTGTAGCCAGGGATTTATTATCTTTCATCCTATTTTTCTCCATATGGGCTTCCCTAGCCTTCTTAGCAGTGTCTGCTTCAGTTTGGAAGGTAGAAGGCGAGGCAATGTGTCCACCTACAAAAGGATAACCCTATGGCAAGCCATAGGGAATATCCAAATGTTGGCTAGGGAGAATCTGAGGAGGTAATCTCTTTGGGATAGAGGGGGAAAATTGAGGCAATGATGTGGCTTGAGTATTAATAGGTGGAGAAAATGAGAAATGGGCACAACAGAGGTGGTAGGGGATATTATTTAGCTAGATGAGATTATCACCCCTATAGAAGAAGAGAGAGACTGAGAAGAAGGAGAAACAATACATACCTGAGGAGCAATCAATATACTCAGTGGTTGGTGTTGTGAGGTTTCTACCCCCTCCTCTAAATCAAGATGAAGCTTCTGCCTCTTATGTTTCCTTGGAGTTTCTTCTTTTGGCTATGCTTCTTTCTCTTCAACATTTACCATTACTTCTAGTGGTGATTGTACAAAATTGGGAACCCCAAAGGTTGACACTGATGGAGAATATTTGGGTGGTGAGGATACCACACTCATTTTTTTAATGGGGCTAAAAGATTGGGGCATATAGTTACAGCGACTGTAGATGAGGCATGCACCATATGAGTAGACTCTGCTCTTGCTTCTAACTTTCCACCCTGTGTCTGTAGTTTGCTTGTATCAAGGCTAGAGATAGGAGATAGATGACATTCATCCCAAATTTCCTCCCATCTCTCATCTGAATCTACATTTCCAAAAGAGATAGTTGTCTCACAAATCTCCTACCTATACTTCCAATAGGCTTATATTTTCTCAAATTTCTAGTCTTTGTTCTTCAATACCCTTCTTAAACTAGAAGTCATTCTGATTTTAGGATCAAAATCCTTTTGCTTAACATAAAAAATTTCTCATGGCCTGGCCTCCTGAAGGGGCAAATCCATCAATTCTACATACAAATTAGGAATATCTTCCTTAGGATTTCTTCTATTTTCCCAAAAGGGATGGCCCTTATGTATAATTTTAGCAGTGACCTTGTTATTCTTAAACCATGAGGTTATGAAACTGCTTGGGTCATATTCCCATTTATCCTCAATCAGAAAGAAACCCATGAAAGCTAGTTTTCTTAGCAACACATGCTCAGCATCTCTGACCTCTAAGGCCATGTTTTTCTCTATCCATCGAGTATCATACATTTTATTCTTATTCTTCCCAGTGCCATAGTCTTTATCAACCACATATACTTTCCAAGTAACCTCTAAGAATGCTAACCTAAGGGTCAAAATCTTAGGTAGCAACATTGGTTCTCCATTAAGACCATGGACTCTAATAATAGTATGATGGGACCCAAAAAATTAATCATAAGGAATAATGCAATTTGTCATAAGGCCTAAGACACTTGGAGTCAATCTATTTTCAACTGGCTTTGGGCTTAGGTGACAAAAGGTAGGGGCAACAAAAAACTCCCAAAATTCATATGGGTCACTAATTTTGGACAAGATATGTGTCCATGCAGACACAGGAATGTTCCTATTGTGACCGAAGCTTAGGTCATACATATCCAGATGCATGTATTAGGAAAAGATGCCAGAGTCTTGATACAACATAAGGTGAAACAAATAAGAAGAATATATGAAAACCCATTTAGATTTGAAATGGGTGAGCTGGTCAACCATTGAATATGCAATATGCTTATAAAAGTCCAACTGATACTCCTGAGACTTGTCAATAGTTTTCAATCTAAAGAGAATGGCCACTTGTTCTTCATAGATAATTATGTCCTCTTTCATTCCAAAAATGAATGCCATCATGGAAAGCACTTCTTGACTAGCCTATGTAAATTATGTCCTTCCTATCGGTAGTAATGGCATAGTGGTATCATCTTCCCCTAATTGCAACTCTGATCTCAAAAACCTTAATTGATTATTAACATTTGCCCACATTTTTTGCATTTTTCCAATGATAGGAAACATGGTTGCCTTGTCATGATATAGGTCCAACATGTCCCTAATGGCCATTGGTGTAATTTGTACCATGAATGGACCCTATTGTATGGTATTTGAAGGTGCATGAAACAATTTGGTACATATTTCAACCAAGTCAGGGCATGGAGGTACACCTGGGACAATGAATTGTGCCAATTGGGAAGTCCATATCCTCATTGTGAATGTTTCATATTGTCCAACCTTGGCCATCTGAATACATCTTTGGTGTGCCCCTTCTCTTAGAGCTTTGCCAACATTTTGAAGTATTGGGTCAATGATTCCATTTTTGAAATCTTTCACCTTTGCTAGGTCGTTTGCATAACCAACTTTAGGGACTGTAGTCCATGGATAGGTCTTTAAGGGTTGTGCAGGAGCTGAAGCATATGACTTGCTTGTCAGAAGATTATCAATGGATTCGTAAATCCTAGACCCCTATTGTGAAGACTGTGCCTCCTCCATATCTATGTCTATACTTAGAATTAGTGAACTTATATAATATATATGGAGCTTTGTAATAGGGAAATCACTTTCACTAAGCAAGTTTTGCTATGAACTAAAATTTGCAGATAATAGGGATTTTTTAGTAGACACAAGAATGTTTGAGACACTGTTAAGTTTTAACACTTGTTATGGGGTATTTAATGACCCATCAAGTCTCAAAAATGGAATTAAAATTGGATAACCATTGGTAAATCTTATCAAATTTGCATGGAACAATGAGTTAGACACGTCATGAAAGTGGCTATGTAAGGGTACCTTGGGGAATGCTAGAGATTCAAGAAAGATTTAATGAATTCAAGAGTTTTGAAAATTTTGAAAAAGGCTCTAAGCCACAGCCACATGTTCAAAGAAGACTTATTTAAAAGAAAAAGTGAGAAATAAAAATGGGAAAATAGAGCAATAGGGAAAAGGAAACTATCTAACTATGATACAACTAACTAGGTATATTTGCCTACCTCCTAGATCAAAGGGAAAATTTATAAAGTCTCCTTCATGGCAAGGATACTTATGGTTCTAGAAAAGTGTTTGAATGGGATAGAGCTCTAGTGACTTGCTCTTCTTGTTTGCCACCTTGATTGGCTTGAATCTGAGTGGATCAGAGTCAAACAAGCTTCTAATATATACATACTCTTCTTATTCTTGGAATCCTATTAAATGTTGGTTCTTCATGCTTGCATGTCTCATCAATAAATCGATGGCTATTGGCTCATCACCATAAGTCCTTTGATATACATCATTGTTTGGCTTATCTCCTTCTGCCTCATGCTTGGGTTCCATTGCATGATCATCTTCCTTGATGACTTCAAAAATATCATCTTCAGATTTATCAACCTCTTAAAAGGATAAGCTTGATAGTTTATAGCAATTTTGCATATTTATTTGAGTCTTAATGCTACCTTCTCCACCTGCAGCCAGCTCATAGCCTCCTTGAATAATAGTGTAACTTGCCCCAATGACTTCAAACAAGTCATTCAAAACATGATCAAGGAAGTGTCCATGCTCCTCCTTGACATATTGAAAAGTGACAAAAAGTTTATAAATTATCTCTTCCTCATCAAAAATAGAGGAAAATTATTGTGACTTATCCTCTGGTTCATCAAAGGGTGTACCTATGGTGATCTCCTTCTCATCTGCACTCATGAAATCTCCCTGACCAGCCATGAACTGAGCACACTCCTCCTTACTTGCTTCCTCCAAAAAAAGTTCCTATTTAAGAAGGGATGAAGTGGAAGACTGATGGTTATACATATACAAGAGAGGAGGAAATCCTTGAGGTAGAATCAAATGATTCTCCTCTTTCCATTTGGCCATCACTTCATCTATATCAAATGTGGCTTGATAGCTCTCCTAGAGGGGTGTAGATCAGGTGTGTTTAGATGTAGTATCTTCTACTTAATCATCACCATGAGTAAGAGAAGCCTCAAATTCTTTAAGACTTTAGGAAAAACTTTTCCCCTCATCCTTTTTGCCCCATGATTCCATTATTTGTTTCCAACTCATGACCTTGGGATTAGAACTTTTCCCTTGGGAAGAGGCAGCAATTTTATCTTCTTCAAGGTCCTAAGCTGGTTCATGATTTTCCCTCTTCCAACTTAGAATCTAGACATCATATTGAGAGACATAAGGATCAGTAGAAGAAGTATCTTTTGGCATAGGCTCCCCTCTAAGGTCTCAAAGGTCTATCTCTCTTTCACTAATTAATCTCACCTTTGCCTCTAATTCCTCAATTTGCTTAGCTAGATTTTCTTAAAAGAGTCTTTCTTGGAGCTCATATGAATGATCATAGAAGTGGGGAGTGCATGAAGGCTACCATGAAAAATAAGAAGCTTCTTGAGGAAGGGTGGGAAGGACTTGAAAATGACTAGCCTCATGATTAGGGAAAGGACCTTGACAGGCTCGACTTGGCTCATGAGTAGGGCCTGCGTATGTCTGATATGAAACTTGGGGTAGTGGATATGCAAGTTGATAGAATTGGTAAGGCTGCCTCTCATGAATACTTAGCTTCACTTCCAAAGATACAATCAAGCCACTCACATCTAACATCTCATTTGTAATCCTTTTCCAATTGGCTCTTTCAATGGGAGTCCATTCACTCTTCACCAGATCTAGTGAATTTCTCACTTGATGGACGACGTGATTAGGGATTTCTTGGTCACATCTCGTTCTGGTGTCAAGCTCTACTACATGCTTTTAATATCCCAGTAGTTCTTTTTTTAAAGTGGAAATGAGTCAATTAGCAAAGATATTAGGTTGAGTATGAGATGTGACATATTGGGAAAACTAGACATAACACTGATATAGCTCATGATAGGGCTGAGACTGGTTATATTGGACCTGCAAAGGCTAAAACTCATAACCATATGCATCCTTATTTCTTGAGGTGATTCCATGAGCAACCTGAGCTTGATCAAAAATATATGAAGGAGCATAATACTCATGATTATGTGTAATGGAATTATACATACCAAATGGTGGTTTCTTGATGGCACTATGATTGCTTAACTAGCTAATTTAACTCAGAGTCACCATTGGTGTTGCTACAAACTGATTGACCCTTCTTCTTGAATTAGTTATCAATGGTGGTAAGGGAATACCTAGATTCATAGTAGATTGAGATCTTTTTACTAGTCTATAGCTCTGACTCCTTGTAGCTTTCTGGTTCATACGGTCTTGAAAGAAACTTCAAGCTTTCCCACCGGGTGTGCCAAAAACTATTGATGCTTAGAATTGCATTGTTTCCAACACCAACAATGAGAAGTTTTAGGAATGTGGGACTTACAACCTGAAATAGCCTCCAGATTCTAAATAAGCTGGCTCTTCTTTATCTCAAAAGTATTGTGAGAAAAGGGACAGAAATTAAATAGAAAAACCGATGCAATGAAATAAAATTTAAAGATGGCGATGTGCTTGAGTTTAATTTGTCCTTCACTACTAAGCACAATGAAGCTATATTTAGGATTCAATTACATTAAAGACAAAACAATTCATGATCAATGTAAAAGATGAAAATAATAGAATCAGTGGCTCACAACTTAGATTATTTTTGTAGTAACATAAAAAGTATAAACAAAGGCCCAGACCTCAGTCTTCTTATTAATTTTCTAGTCACACAAAATTCACAGAGACATGCACAATTATGCAAAATTTCTAAATCAAGAAATAGAACAAAGGTAAATGATATTACTGGCCACAACAAGAAAGTCTAAAACTTCTTGATAACAATCTCTCACAAAAAATTCTCTCTCTTTTGATTCTAATTTTTGATGATCCCTACACCCATATTTATAGCATCAGAATAGCTCTAGATTACCTATGCATTCCCAACCCAATGGTCTAACTGAACTCTAACTAAACTAAAAGTGTTTAACAAAAGATATTATTTGGATCTGAAACATTTAGTCCCCTGCATAATCAAATCCCAACGGTCTAACATAACTAGAACTTAATTGGAAGTGTCTAACAGAAGATATTTCTTGGATCTAAAATTTTTAATCTCCCTACAATTTCATTGGCTGAATTAGATACACATGATGCTTCTCATTATGAAACAGGCTAGGAAAGTTAGTGTGTTCTACTTACCCTACTTCAAAACTATCTCATTATTTAGGAGGCACCATAAAATGACACTTGGAAACTTCAATGGCACTTACAAAAGACACACGACACTTTCCACATAACTTATACTCTTTACTATGTTCTTGTATCGGGAGTGCTCCATCTTTGACATTTGTCATAGTTTGCTACTCCAAAACTTTATCTACTTACCAAAAATGGGACCCACAACACTTCTTGTTTGAGTAGTTTCAAAAAAAAGGAATGGGGATAGGTGGTGCTTTTTTTTGATCTTTAACAAATGACACGTTGCAACTTTCACTTGTCTATAGAAGCTTTAGATACTTTTTGAGAAACCTATGGAAGGTGACACATGGTGGTCTCTGTGGGGCTCTGGCTATACTATAGAAATATTTAGGCCTCATTTTAGATTCAAATGGATGATGACTCTTGGCAGCTTCCACTGAATTTAGAAATAAAACCTGAGGCCCACCATAGTCTTTACTTAACAATGAAACAAAATTAAGAAACTATGGATGTTGACACTTGGCAGCTTCCATTGAGCTTTAGCTAGGGACACATGGAAACTTTCACTACTTTTAGAAAAACATATTGAAACCTTCTATAGTTTCCACTTGGAATCCTCCATGTGCATTAAGAAAACTTATGGAAAGAACCCTTTGAAACTCAAGAAATTTGAAATGCAGATGCTAACACTTGGCACATTTTGCTGAGTTATAATGGGACACATGGCAAGTTCTACTACTTATATAAATAAATTATAATGTGTCCTAGTAGATGACACTTGGCATGTTCCATGTAATTTTGATACTTAGACAAAATTGAGAAAAAAATGAAACTTGCGCCTATGCTATGTGTCAAAAAACTTCACTGCTTCGAAACTGAAATGCATAGGGACAAAACTTGGAGTGCATAAATGAAACTCAAAATAAAATGTAGAGTATTTTTCACTCTACAGTTATTATGCTCAAATATCTTCAAAAGACATCATTATGTAAAGTTATAATTATGGATTGGTTCTAAAAGCTTTAATCAATTAGTGTTACCATACCAAATTAATTTGAAGCCAAGCCAAGCCATAAGCCAAAAGTGTCAATGAGAGATGGAGGTAGCCAAGCTTCCATTCCCAAGGACTTCATGAGCACAAACTAAGTAAGCCACTACAAAAAGAATTTTGGAGAATCTAAGGGAGACAAAAGAGGATTTGTTTTGAATTTTAGTTGTGTGTTTTATTCATGTTTGTTAACTAAGATCTCCCTAATATCTATGCCTAGAGATGGTATGCTAGTTAGTGTGTTTCTTTCAATTTTGAAATTAACACCATACTAACCATCCTCTCTTGATTCAAATTCCTATATTCACATATGGCATGCTCGATGAGACCAAGTTCACGCCATAGATGAATAAGATCATTTTTTAGCTTTAAAATCTTCATTTGGATCATTAAAACTCTTAAAATTTGATTTTTTAACTTTGTTTTTCCATTTTCCTTTATCATGGGTTTACACAGTAACTGATGTCAGTTAGTAAAACTAACATCAGTTGGATAGTTGTCATTAGTCACTATTGGTATAACTAATGTCAGTTAGATAACCATCATCAGTTAGCTAGTGTAATCATCATCAATTATATAACCGATGTTGATCACTATGTTTTTCTTAAAACATAGACCTAAGAGCTCTTTTTTTAATGTTCATTATTTCAAACCTAAAATAGATTCAAGGATAAAGGACATGATAATGTTTTTGTTATAGGGCCAAGCTTGACATTTCTTAAAAATATGTTTAGATCACCTTTCGCATGGTTAAAAATCAATCAAGAACCTTATTTTGGTGTTTAACAAAAAATTTAGATGTTTATTGTGAATTTTTTCAATGTTTAACAAAAAAATTAGATGTTTATTGTGAATTTTTTCAAAGTTTGAAACTAAGACAAGGGTTCAAATAAATACCACCTCATTTTCCATTTGGGATTAAAAATGAACTCACCTTTTCAAGATTTTTGTATTCACTTAGTTGTTTAAATTAAATTTTTTTTAGAAAAAAGATAGATGTTGCATGTATGCTCTTCCATTTGTCCCCTTTAGGGAACCCTTAGAATCAAATACATCATTATTATTACAAGTATCCTAGTCCAAGGCTTAGAAATAAATTCATCTAAATCACTCGCAAAAAACTTGTCAAAGTTTGGGTGACCTTGAAAATGACCTTAAAGTCATTCTATTTCATGTTTTATTTATTTTTATGCAAACATAGCTTACGAGGTGGATTTCATCACCTCCCTTGAGTTCTTCATGAAGATTTGACTTAGGGTTTCATCTATCAACATTGAATTCACTTAATCATTTGGAGTTGTACATGGGATGTAACTACATTTAGACATCACACTACACTGAGCAAATAGTAGGATGTAGTGGTTGTAAAAAGTACTAGACCTTTTTACAACTAGCCAATGCCATTGTTACCCAATTTTAGTACTTGTATTTTACATCATTTGATGTGAAAGTCATTATGCAATTGATTCCCCTAGAATTATTCAAAATCTTTCTAGTTTAGTCAACCCCACATTGACATACCCTTGTTAGGATTTAGACAATTATACTTAGTGTATTTTGGTGATTTTTGCTTAGTATGTTTTGAGACTAAAACTTGTTTGTTTGTTCATAATACATGTCAAAACCAATTTGTCTATATGTCACTCTTTTTTGTAAAGAGGTGTTATGTTGGCTATTTTACACCATACTTGTGCCTTGAATTTTTTTTAACTTGTTTTTGTGTGTGTCAATTTGAGTTGCAGAGGGTAGCATTATGCTGCCCAAATCATGTCAAAATATTTTGAGCATTTTTTAGTCTTTGAAACATAACATAAATCACATCATTAGATCATTCTTATGTTGTTAGGATGCTTAATTTATTTCAAGTTTTGTTTCACCTTGTGACAAAAACCTTTTATTTCAAACCATGTCATGTATACCATTTGGACCTTTGTCTTAAGTTGTCATGATGTCCAATATTGTCTAGCCTATTTGGTCAAATCCTAGTTTTCAACATTGAGTTTTCAATTAGCCTTGTCATGTTTGGATTCTAACATTGATTGATTTCTATTTAGGCATTAATTCATGGGGCTAATATATAGATCTTTCTCTTTTGGGTTGTATAACTTCAATTAATTGATTACCCAGATTTGAAAAATATTGATGGTTTGTTTGTTTCATGCCTATCCTCATCATTGTTTATGTCTATATTTGGGAAAACATAGTCTTTCATGAAAGAGCCTTTTGTCTTATGCCTTATGCCAATTGATTATGTTTATGTTTGATTTCGTGTGCCAGGTCTATGTCAAATTTGTTTCCAAACTTGTTAGATTAAATAAAATCACATTATACCTTTGTTTCAAGTCAAGATTTTGACATTATTTGGCCAAAAGTCATAGTGTATGCTTGTTTGTTTGAGCCTATATTTTTAATCTATGTTTGGATAAAAGACCTAGTCACTCAACTTTTCCCTTTCCTAGTTTAGACCTTGTTTGGAACACTTTGACCTAGACCTTTGACATGATGGTTTTTATTCAGACGCTTGGCCTTTTGTGCATATGAAATTTGACATTAGACATTTAATATTAGTCTATTTTATGCCAATTCTTAGTAAAAATTATTTTTGAGATACAACTTCACCCCTTCGATCAAGTGAGACCATGTTTGAACCATTTGTCCTTTGGATAGTTTTTCAAATTTTGTATAACTCTAAGCCTCTTTGTATTCATATCTTTGATCATTTATGTAGATATGTCTAGCTAAAATTATGGTTGAGTCTTGTACAATCCAACTTATGATATAATGGCCACACAAAATCGAACTAGGAACCCCTATAAAAAAAATTTTCGAAGGAATTTTATTATTCTCCCTACAATACTCTATATGGGTAACATAGTCAAAATCCAAAAAATCCAAATCAAGACCTTGAATAGCATGTAAAGGCTTATGAGGAAGACTTTAAAGACTAAACTATAGATAATGTTGTTTGGGATATGAATCCATACCCTCTTTTCAATAATCAGTACATGAAACACAATCAAGAATTAGCTTATGAGCCAACTCACGACTGGGATGATATGGTTTATGAGGAAGACTTGGATGCTTTGGATTTTGAAATTAATCAAGATCCCCCAAATCATACCATTTATATTCTAAGACTAAAATATCCAAGGAATACCATTACCATTCCTAGAGCTAGTCTTTTGGCTTGTGTGAGAAACCAAGCTCCACAACGCCCCTTCATCATTCCAAGACCAAGTCCTTTGGCTTGTGTGAGAAATAATGCTCCACACTGCCCTATCATTACCATCTCAGGACTTTGTCCTTTAGCTCATATAATAAATCATGTTCCCCAAGGCCCTATCATTCCTCATCCAGAACCAATCCCATCTAAACCTCAATTGATCCAATCCTTTGAAGACCAAGCTATGTTCAAAACTAGTATTTTGTAACTCATTGGAAATCAAGGCCAAGAGAACCAACCATTTGTGATGAGTCAACCTATGATGAATCACCTATTAATCCTATACCATTTGTTGAGGAGTCTCACTATAACAAGCTATTTTTTTTGAGTCACTTCTTAATGATTGTAAATGGCTTTGGGAAAATCATTACCTCAACCATGTGCCTATTTTTTAAGAGCCTCCTATTGACAAGCTAGTCTTTGAGGAGTTGTATTTTTAACTGTTTCCCATCCTAGAGGAGTCTAATATTGAAAAACCAATATTTGTGGAGTCCATTATACCATCATAGACTATTACTTGTCCAATAACAAATATTTAGTAAGACATCATTGTAATAGAGTACCTGTTAGATGAAGAATCAAAGTTAGAGTCAAGTTTTATTCTTGAACTAACATTATATTTAGCATCAAAATCAAAATCAAAATTATTCTCAATATTAGATTTAGAGTAACTTAAGTTAAAATTAGATTTAGAATAAGAATATGTTCATGGCTATTACAATATTTGTTATGCATGCCTTGCAAATCAATTTGAATACATTTGTGATCCTTCTACAATTTTTGAGTATGCATACTTTAGATTAAACACAAGTTATGATAGTATCTTATATGAGGATTGTGCAGCTTCTCCCCATTCCATAGGCCATTACCATCAACTAAAATAGCTATATTACTAGCATTCTATCTCCCACAAGTGTTGATTGGGATTAATAGAATCACACTTTGTTGAATTGCATCCATGGTGACATAAAAGTTGAAGAAGAGAAAGGAGGCCAAGACCAAATTAATATTTTAGAAGAACACTCTCTTAATGAAACCTTTTTGAAGGCACTAGGTGATAATCAAAATCAAAACTCAACATCTTTTAGTGATTTTTTTTTGAAAGCACTAGGTGAGAATCAAAGTCAAAAGTCAATGTTCATTAGTGAAACCTTCTTAGAGGTACTACAAAATAATAAAGATAACTTCATTGGTGAAAACCTAATTGAACCACCAATATTTGAGCACAAATGGTCTTCACTACTTGATAAAGAAAAATTTGAAGATCAAATCAAAATAGATTCTAATCTATAACATAATTAGATAGTAGCTATTCTCAAAGTCAAACAATAGAAAATTTCTTTGGTCCTACCCCAACCAAAATTATGTTGAATTTGACATCAACAACATTATGTGTGACTGAAAGTCCTGATCTTCATTTTTTCCCCTACCATTCTACATTCCATTATCATCTACCATTCCATTTCATAATCAAACCTACCAGCCATTATTTGTCTTTATTTACCACCATGTTCACAATTTTGTTTGTATAGGCTATAAAGATACCCTATCTCAACATTTCAAGGAATACAAATCAATTGTAAATGAAGATCACAAAAGCCTTCTCAGCATCAAAATTTGCATGCCATTTTGATAAAATAGTTATTTAAACAAGGTGTGGGATAGAAATTAACATGATCAAGTATTTTGTTTATATCATTTGTTGATTAGGATGTGCATCTCCATCTCAACATGAAAAATAGAATCATATGTCATTTACCATACCTAGGCCAAAAACATGTACCATACTATTTCACATTGCCATGCCATTGCCATTGTTACATGCCTATTTTCCATTATAATAGATCCTACCATTTACCCATCACTTGGGGGCAACCCTCTTACCATTTTATCTAATTTATCAAACCATCATTATCCTAAGTAAGACCATACCATCCTATCATTCCATTCCTATCTAGATTAAAGCCTATTTTTAATCATACTACCTAATATTATTTTGATCTTGGTTCATTTGGTTCTTCCCACACCTTTTATGAGATGATTTAGATCAAGTTTTAACAGTCAATCCAATCTGAGTTATAATGACAATCTATAAAATTAGTGTGATAGTTGATCTAGAAATACATCTTTCATCCTATCAAGTTTGTTTATGTGAGCTTGATTATAATTGCCTATGGGTAAATTAATCTCTCACCAGTCTTACCACTAACTATAACCACCTAAGGGAAAATTAATATCATTGACCTATGTAGTTATATCCTAGTTATAACTACCTACGGGCAAACTAAGGGTAACACTTGTTTATCATGCATTGCCATGTCACCTTACCATTATTATTTTGATTTGATTGGCCATTCACTAGATTTGAGAACTTGTTGGGACCTAGGTCATTTTTCCTCACATTTTGTGTGGATGGAATTACTATTATGTGAGGTCATTTTAAGACTATGTGGGTCTTACTCAATTCATGTTGAGGTCACCTCAATCCTCCTTTCCATACGATCTCATTATTTTATGAGCAACCTAAGCCAAATGATCTCACCATTTTTTAAGCAAGTATCTTGTCCTTCTCAATCATGTTAAGATACCTAAAAATTCTAAAGACATTCAAATATTTCAAAAATCTAAAAATATTTGTCCTGTCTAAGCTTAGCCAATTATCCTCGATCTACCTTACTAGGGAATTAGCATTATTCAGATGCTTTATTTTGCTTTTATTTTTAGGATTTTTATTTATTTGTTTATTTCAAGTTATTTTTTTATTTATTTTCTTTTCATTTTGTTCGATTGCTTGTTTGTTTATTTCTAGTACTATTGCCTCGACTCAGTCTATATGTGTTCATTGGGTGATTCCTTAAGCACATTATTCTTGAGTCCATCCATATTCATCCATTAACATTGTTATCATGTTTTTTATCATTGGTGCATTATTTTTGAGTGTTTATTAGATCAAGAGTTAGTCCTTATGCATATTTTAGCCAATTCTTCATGGTGTTTTATCATGAAGCCTACTATCACATGCTATAGTAAAAATCAGCTTCAAGAAGGTCTACAATCAATGTAGCCATAAATGTTTCTCCTTGGCACCTTGGAAAACCCTTCCATCCCACCCTTGATCAAATTAATGAATTGGCCATTCTATTTGTATCATTACTAATCAGGACGAGCATCTCCTCATTAATATATACAACTAAATCATTCACACTGATAAATCTTGTTATTCTATTCATATCTTTGATCAATTTTCACCCACTCATCTTTAATCTATATTCCAAGTTATATCCTTGATTTATATTTGTTAATCATCCCTAGATGGGGCACCATTAGTTTTAGGCAATCCATATCCTCTTAATGGTTATAACCACCTATGGGTAAATCATTATTTTGACTTTTATTCTTGATTATAACCACCTTTGGGAAAATTAGTATACTTTTTAAATCAATGCATGCATGCATTTTCTCATTTGGATTAATCTCAACTAGAGGTTAATTCCACCTTTCTTCTTGTTTATTTTTGAGGGACCATCCATCAACAAATGTGATGACCACTCCCTTGAGGGGGCATCATCATAGGCTTCCAAAAAACCATTTATAGATTTTCTATTCAACCATCATATTATTTTTGGTATATAAGCCATCTCTCATTATTTGAGAATAAATTGCTTTGCCTACACTTTAAAACATCTTCCTAAATAGGGTCAAACTATAGACATCTAACTCTAGCCACTGATGACCTCCAATCAAGATTCTAGCTAATTTCCACCCAAAATACACAATTAGGCCTAAAAATACTAAAACATGATAAATGATGTGAAATTCATATATTCAAGTGCTAATTATGGATAGGGTATCCCTAAATGGGGCAATGTAATTTATGGGCCAACTAACTTGGATCAGATCATTTTGAGTCAAAATGCCAATTTTACACTTGGATGCTCTAAATTGCTCTTTCCTATCAAATATGTTTCACAAGACATATGCATTCATTATTTGTTATTAGTAACATCTAAAATAGGATAATGGATCCAACACATCTGACATCACCTTCCAATTCCAATCTAGTCAAATTTTGGACCAATAACAAGACATTTTGATCAATTTGAGTAATTTGTGCACAAAGTGATTAATCATGCTAAAGACCTAATTAAGCCAAATAAATTCTTAATAAATAATTCCATGGGAAATTTTTGAATACTTATTGTTGGAAATGAATATTGAATATCTACATCATCAGGTGACCTTATTTCTTGGTAAGACATCCCTAGGCTATAAATGCCACAAATATCAAGATTCATGCCTCCCATGCCTCATCAAAGACCTCTATGCCTCTTAATTAATCCTCTATCCCAAATATTGATGACCTATTTATCAATTTTAATTTCATAATTTAATTAATGCTTAACCACACATCTTAATCTCAAGATTGATGGCTCAGGTTGATTCTAGACATTCTAAAAAATTTATAAACAGGAAGCCTTACCACATCATTTTTAAGCTATTTTGGTGAAAAGTTATTATGCTTAAATATCTTTAAAAGACATGATTATGCAAAGTTATAATGTAGGATTGGTTCTAAAAGCTTCAAGAAATTAGTGTTACCATGCCAAATTGATTCGAAGCCAAGCCAAGCCACAAGCCAAAAGTGCCAAGGAGAGATGGAAGTAGGCAAGATTCCATTGCTAAGGACTTCATGAGCACAAACTAAGCAAGCCACTACAATAATAATTTTGGAGAATCTAATGGAGGTAAAAGAGGATTTATTTTGCATTTTAGTTGTGTGTTTTATTCATTTTTGTTAACTAAGCTCTCCCTAGTGTTTAGGCCTAGAGATGTTATGCTAGTTATTGTGTTTATTTCATTTTGTTTTCATTTTGAAACTAACACAATACTAACCATCCTCTCTTGAGTCAAATTCCTAGATTCATAGATTTGACCTTTGACCCCATCATCCATCATTACTATTATCTACTAGTTGTTCCCACTTAGACATTTTGAAATAAACAATAATTTGAAAAGATACCAAATTGAAATTCTGAGCTTATGACCAAAAATTATTCATGACCCAAAAACACTTCTCACCACTTTATTATATTTAAAAACCCAAAATGATTTCCATATACATTATAAAACCAATTTCATTCTTAAATTATTTCCACATTTGAAACTAAATTATTCCAGGGAAGCATTCAAAAAAACTTATACAACTGAGGAAACAATTAATCACATCTAATTTACTACCATATTTACAAACTCTATCATGACTAGAAACGTTCAATAAAATTCCCAACTCAGAACCAACATCCAAACTATGTAAGAATCCACGAGCAAACCATGGTGAAAAGAAATTAAAAGTAACTTTCAACTTTTTTCATACTAATACTTCTCTCTACAATAATTCTAATTTATTTTCATATTCAACACCCCAACACTAAAACCCAATAATCCATGTGAATAAACCAAACTAAGATGTCCAAACCTAAAAACCTTTGATAAACAATTCCTTTAAAAACAAATTATTTCATACCAATTATCTTTAACTTTCTTTGCTCATACAACCTATTTCACTATAAATTTGTAATTTAAGATTGTAAATATGATATATGCAAGAAAAATGAGAATTAACCCTTAAGCATGCATGAAATTAAACTTATCATCCACTATGTTTAATACCAATATTACATAGTCCATGTCATCTAAAAACTAAGAAGAGATGGTAATGTTGAAATGCAGATGAAACCCTATATTTAGAATGACATTAAACTATTCTACTTAGGACAAGTTTAAACTACCATATGAATCTCCAAACTCGTAAGAAATATACAATACAAAACCTGCATACTTATTTCAAACCTCAAATATTTAGATGTTTAATAACATAATTTATAAAAACCCATATCCAAATTATTGTATATACAAGGTATCACCCAAGCAAGAGAATGAATGGGCTTCATAAAAAATTCACCAAATAAAAACAAAGAGTTCAAAACCAAAATACAATAACCTCCTTGTAATCCATGACCAATAAAAATATTCAATGTTTTAAATACCCCAATTACTAGTATATATAAAACTTGAAAAGAAACTATCAATTCTTTTTAAACCACAATCTCCCATTTTAAAAAAATGTCAATTGCATGAATATTTACAATATTTCCACTAAAAATAGGAAACACTCAAATGCAAAAACTTCTCAGGCCTCTAAATGAAATGAAAACAAAACCTCTATACCTAAAATCAAATTTGAAGCCCTATTTTGATCTCTTTGCTCACCCTTCTTTCTGTAGTTTCCATCGAACCATAATTTTACTTTTGCCAAAGCTTTCAAAAATGACAACTGACTCAAGAAAACCAAATTTTATTTTCCAACCTCACCTTATAACTAATTTGGTATATGTACTCACTTCCCATTGATCCTTACCAATTCTTGCCAATGTTAGCAATTTGCTAACCTATTTCACCAAACTATCAAGGTTAGCATTCACCAAACCAAAATTTCATGTTAAACAACATACATTGAAGAGATAAGTATGCCATTAATGCACACATTACCACTAATATTTACATGATCTGAAGCATCTAGAAACACTAAATGACAATGCCAACTTGCATAGGCTTTGATACCAAAATTTTCCAAGTCACCCTTGCAATCTTGCCAACGTCAACCTTATTCCATGTATGCATGTCAACTAATATTGTGAGGACAAAATTAAGTGCATATATCATTTAAACATTATGCATCATGAACACTAAACCATCTACCATGGTCCCTTTAATTCATAATCATAAACGTAGGATCTTAAAAATATTTAATCCCATATGTATTTAGAAACAAGCCATGACAAGGTACATACCATTAATAGAAGGCTAAGTTTAGTGAACCTATAAAAATATTATAATGAACCACCATTTCCTTAGCAAAATCATTATTTTTATGCATGTAAGGATGAATACAATATCATTTTTATGGGAAATCTATAAACATTTAATGAAAATATTCCTTGATTCTCAAAACTATTTTAAAATGCCAAAGTGATAATCATACATCTAAAACTGAATGAGATAGATTTATTTGATTAAGAAAAACACATCACAGTGCAAATTCCTTGTTATAACCCAATCAATTACTGTTGTTCTAGAATAATATCCATTAAAATATCGAGATGAATAAGCCATATCTAATCCATAAATAATAACTAAATCTTATGACCATAATTGATAAAGAATTTATCAAAAGCTACAACAACTATATCTAAACTTCAATGCAATAGTTCCAAACATATCACTAAAATAAATCCAAGGCATATGAACTGAAACTACCAACTAAACTGCAATTGATTATGAGTATAACAATATATGTATATTTTATTGATTCATCCACTTTGCTTTTTGAAACCATTGAAACAATACTAGAATCATCAATCAATCATATGATTTCATAATTAAAATGCATCTACTAATATTGTTAATAAATAAGGGTCCCTAGCATTTTTTTAGGCTTTATGGCCAGGTCATTACTATGGTAGAATGTATGATTTTGAATTTTGGAGGGGTATATAAAATAGGCACAACATTAGTGACCTTTCTAGTCATCTTTGTTAAATAAATTTAATTAGCAACAAATTTTTCTATATATAAAATGTAGATTTTCCTTGACAGTGTGATCTAGGAAAATCATTTTTCAAGTAGCTAGGTGTGAACCCCTAAAAATTTGAATTTAGATAAGGATGGAATGTTTGCCTAGTGTGGCATGAAGAAAAGGAAATAATTAATAAGGAAGTTTGGGTTGGATGTACAAGAAATTTATAAATACCTCAAGAACAAAATTTGATGATAAAATAACCTTCTCACAACCAATTATAAAATAGTCATATTATCATTTACAATAGTTCTATCAACCCATAAAGCTTCAAAGATTTTGAGATGCCAATTTCTTTTGTTATCACAAAATAAAATTTTCATTATAGAAATCAAATTTTTATTAGTGGACTCATCTTGTCCATTCCCTTGTGGATAATATTTTGATGAATGACTAGAAATAATAGAATATTTTCCTATAAATTCTAAAAATTCACTTGAAACAAACTGTGGTCCATTATCAAAAATAATTTTTTATGGGACTCCAAATTTAGAAAAAAAATTATTTTCTAAAAATGAAATCACTTCCCCTATGACTAAACTTTTAAGAGCTTTAGGTTTCAGACATTTAGTAAAGTAATATGTGGTTGTCAAGATATATCTATGACCTGAAGATGATGGTGGATGAATGTCTAAAATAAAATTGATGCCCCACTTATTAAAAGGGTTTTTAGGAATAACCCAATTCAAAGGCACTGTTGGTATTTTATCCCTACCAGCAAAGAGTTGACAAGGCATATAATAACATACTAATTTATAACCATCTTGAAATAAAGTAGGCAAATAATAACCAACTCTTAAAATTTTATAAGTTGTTGCCTTTGAAGCATAATGTCCACCACAACTTCCTTCATGACAACCTCTAAGCACCTTATGTTTTTGATCATGAGTAAGACACAGTTAAACATAATCACGATTACGCTAAAATAAAAAAAAATTCTAGAAAACAAAATTTTAATGATTTTAGCTATAATTAACATCTTTCTTTACTATTAAAATTTTTTGGGCAAGATTTATTTTGAAAAAAATGAACTAAGTCATGGTACCAATCATCTTCAGCTAATAGATGATCCTAATCATTCATTTCATGCTTATGCTTAAAATTTTTAGCAAGTTTAGAAACCTTCATTATTTTAAAATAACTTTTTGCATTTAATTTTTCATCGACAGAGAGGACTAAGACATTGATATCTAAATTTGTATTTTCAGCTAAGTTTTTTTCCAATTCATTTCCTTTGATAAATTTTTATGTTAAAAATTTAAGACCAAATTATTGAATATGAAGAATCCATTTATCAAGTCTCCCTTGAATAATTGGTTTTTTTACAAAATATGAAAAAAATAGGTATGTTAGATCACACAAGAATTTTTTTCCCATCAACAAATATCTAAATTTGATTAATGAAGAAAGAAGAAAAAAGATAAACTTTTCAACTAGATGGTACCTAGTTTCGGTGTCTTTCAAAGATTGGCTCATGTAACCAATAGGTTTTTATTCATTATTTTCAAACTCTTGAGTAATTACAACTCTTATATCCTTTTTTATGGCATTAACATAAAGGATAAATGCTTTATTTCAATTAGGTTTAGCAAGGATAGGTGCACTAGCAATGGCATTTTTTAGTGAATTAAATTCTAAATCAACATTTTCATTCCAAATGTAAATCTTATCTTTCTTTAATAACAACTATAAAGGGTTAGTCTTATTAGCAAAATCAAAAATTAGTTTTCTAACAAAATTGATTTTACCAAAGTAATACCTTAAACTTGACTAATCTTATGGAGGAGTTAGTTCCTTTATTGCTTTAATTCATTTTGGATCAATTGAATACCATCCTTAGAGATTATAAGACCCAAAAATTTACCTATGGTTACACTAAAAGTAGACTTATTTGGATTTATAGAAATTCCAAACTTCCTAAATCTTGTAAAAATTTCATGAAGATCTAAATGTTTTGTTCTCTCTTTTTGTAATGAACAATAAGGTCAAGTAAATAAACCTGAATGATTATGCCTATTAAATCATCAAAATCTACATGCATAGCCCTTTAAAAAGTGGATCCAACATTCATTACTCCAAAAGGCATTCGATTATAAGTAAAAGTGCATTACGAGTGGTAAAAGTAGTTTTATGCCTATCCTTAGGATTCACAATAATCTAATTATAACCTAAAAATCAATCTAATAAAGACATCATTTCAGATTCTACAGCCTGATGTAATATCTTATCTATACATGGTAAAGGAAATTTATCTTTAATAATTGCTTTATTTAAGTCTCTAAAATCAACACAAAACCTTATATCTCTATTTTTAATGGGTTCTTCACTCAGAATATGTTACAGATATTAGTGCCACCATATTGTGAGTGGAGAATATTGGTGTCATTTTTAATAATTGAAGCCGATAGGAGATATGAGACAAATTCCATCACCACTACCTTATTGAGAACAAGCTCCATCAAAGTAAAGAGACCATAAAAGGTTTCTTCTAAATTTTTTTCATGTTGATTTTTTGATTCATCAACATTCAATAATTCATAAGTCCCAATACTTGTTTCTATATATGAGATATTGGAAGAAGAAGGAGATATAATTATAGTACCAAAAAAATATTCTCCTTTAATAAACACAATCTCCTTATTAACTAAAACCCAAGTTACATCTTTACCAAAAAATGCTGTAGTTGCCTTTGTCCAGTCCCTTCCTAATAACATAGCATAATTACTAGGAGTATCTAAAATTTGAATATTAGTCATGCAACCAATATGCTCATCATATGTGATCTTAACAACTATATCATAAAATTTACCACAACTCTTAGTTTTTCTTGCATCAAAGCTAGTAAGTTCTCTACCATCTAGTTCATAAGAAATACTCAATTGATCATCAATACACTTAGGCATAATATTTTTTGAAGCACTAGTATCCAAATTAAAATTATGTATTATTTTATTAACAATTTTAAGTGTGACATAGAAAGGAGGAATATAATCAGTAGGGAGATCAAACTATTGAGCATAAATATGTTCAATACTACTTTATTCTTGTAAACCTACATCTTATCTAGAATTTTTAACTACTTCATTAATTTTATCTAATTATTTGGGGAGACTAGCAACTTGCAATAATGAAAATCTGGTTTTAATGGTTGACAAATCATCCATTATATTGTATGTCTTAGCATCTATTTTCCTAAAAAAATTGAACTTATAATGTTGATATTTTGAATTTGTATATCTGATAGGAAAATGAGTATCTTGATCATTTTTATGAGCTATTTTATCATTATCATCAGAATGAGATCTATCATTTGCTGATTTATTATTATTAGAAACTTCATAATCCTTATTCCTAGTATTAATAACATACATATTTTATTTTTTTGAAGACTCATCAATAGTATTTACATTATATTTTGAATCTTTAGTTATTTTTTATTTTCCATGCAATAAATATTTCTTAAATTTAATAAAAATTTAACATGTTTCAGGATTATGATCAAGTTTACAAACCTCACAATAATAAGAAACACTATCTTCTTTCACATTTTTATGAGAAGAGGAAGGTTTATAATTAAGCTATCTTTTAATAGTGACCAGCTCATTTCCCAGACTTTGGATTTCCTTTAATACTTGAACATTATCTAAATTCAATCCCATATTGGATCTATCTTTAAAACCTACACATTTTAGCTTCTTTTCATAATCAATATAAAATAGAATGGTTTCATCATATTCAATTATATATTCATCTTCTAATGCCATTTTGTATTTTAGAGGTAAAGAATTACAAAAATAAAGCCTGGACAATTTCCATTAAGGTCTAATATCAATTGGGATTTTCTGACATAATTTAGTGAAACTAAAAACAAAATGATACATAGTTTCACCTAGATCTAATGAAATGTTTGAAAGATCATTAACTAAATCAAAATATTCTTTATCTTTCCCAAAGGATAGTTCTAACCATTTTTCTACATCATTCCAACTATCAATCACTTTTGATGGAAACTAATAAATGCTTGATAATCTTTTCCTTCTAATTTTTGTGCAAAAACCTTTAAATAAGTCTTCTCATTAGTTATTCCTAGAGTGGCAAAAACCAATCTAAAACCTTCTAAATGATTCTCCCAAGATTCTCCAGTTGCACCACAAAATTTTTGTATGTTTAGTCCCTTAAAAGAAGGAATCTTACTTGGATGGTTTCCAACATTGATTGGATTTGTATAAATATAAGGAGCTACATATATATATAACATTATTGTTTAATTTCTTAATCATCTTCACCTTCTATGAGTTCTTTTATTTCCCTATTATCTTGTAACCTATGAAGGAGATATTTGAATCTCCTTTCTGGTATTCATTGTTATTCATCTGGTTGATTTTCCAATTGATTCCTAGTTGGTGGGTTTCTAATAATCTGATCTTCCATTAGAAGTTTTAGTAGATCATATCTCTAAGATATGACTATCTTGTATCTAATTTTTCTGACCTAAATGCTGATTAGGCAAAGAAATTTCAATAGCCTCAACAAAGTCATCAAAAGGAAAAGAATTAGAAAGATAGAAAATTTTAGGATGAGGATTAGTGGCTAGTCCTATTCATTTATTATCTTGAATCCTTCTATTAAAATTAATTATATCACATTGAATCCACATGTTAATTTTGAATACCACTCAATTTCAAATTCAATAATTTCTAATTCTTCATTGACTATTTCAATAATTTGAGGGATATCTTTGGGATAATTATACCATAAAAAACATGTTAGATTAAAATTAATATCAGTTTGATCCTCTTCAACATTAGTTATAGGTTTAATAATTTGAAATTTTTGATATACAAGAACCATTAGCAATACAATAGATTCTACAAAACTTTCCCTAGTGGAGTCAACAAATTTGTTGATAGAAAAGATTATCATGTCAATGAATCAACCGTTTCGCCTATCATGAAGGTCAAATTGAAATCATACCAGTCTAATCATAGGGTTTCTAAAGGTTTGTTTTGGGATCATAAATATGCAAAGGGTTTTTATAAAAGTTCTTGGAAAATAATAAATAAGTTATCAAAGTAACTTATTCCATTATCACAATTGAGAATTTGCATTAATTAAGAATCAGTTGAAATAAGAATCTATAATCTATTCTATCTGATAGAGATAATATATTAATTAGAGAAACTCTTGAAGAATAGAAATATGATTCTAAAATATGTGTATGAAAATACACTTAATTATATTTTCCATGGTTCATTATCCAACTAAGTGGTAACAAAACACTTAACCAAAAAAGATAAGAAAGATAAATAGCAACTAAGAAAGAAAAGAGAAAGGAAAATTGAACATAAAAGACTAACACAAAAACTAAAGAGAACAAGAGATAAAGTAAAACTAAACTACAAATTATAAACTAAGGAGCATAATGCTATAAAACAATGTACTAAAGCTTATTTAGAATAAAAGATAATCTAAATAATATTAAACTTTAAAGCATAAATTAAAAGAAAGAAAAGAAAAAAAAACTAAATTAAAGCAACTACTAAATAAATACTAAAATAAAATACAAATTACAAACTATAAAAGATTTAAACTAAAAACTAAACTAACAGATAGTGTTAACTTACTATTAATAAATTTCTACAAATATTAAACTAAACCATAAAGATAATCATAACCAAAAGACATTTAAGAAAACATAAATTTATCTATTAAAGTAATTCAAATATTTATAAAAGAGTTTCAAGTGTCAACATGAGAATCATCTTATCATAAAATAGATCTAAAATGAGAATTCCAGTATTTCCAATACAAAACTTGAAAAGAACAACTCAAAAATTGATTATATCAATGAAATGTTGCAAACAATGTGAAATGATCATCATTTTCAGGTTGAATATTTTGAAATCTACGCATATGACTATAAATAATAGTCATCAAAAGATATTAGACTTAGCAAACTTTAGATAATCATTAATAGATGACAAATGCTATTGGGTATACCTATGTTTCATAAGTTATTAGTCAACCATTAGATAACGTACCATTGGGTCTATATGCAAAAGTTGTACTATCTCAAAGAAATTGCATATAAAGAAGAGATTAATGAATGACTTTAGAATAATACTTTAGTCCTTATTACTAGTTGAACTTTTATATTTAAATAAAAGTTTGATCTCCTTTTATCCTTCAACTTTAGTTTTAAAATAAGTTATAAATGACTTTAGTTAGTTATTAGTTAAGGTTAAAAATTTGACTTATAAAGTCAATTAGTTAATAAATAATATATAGAGAGATTAATTAAGACTCTAAAGTCTTAATTAAATCAAACTATTTAAACAAAAGAACTTGGGTACTAATATTAATCGGTGGAGACCAATCTTATTAACAATAAATTAGGACACATAAATAATTATAAAAATAAATAATAAATTGATGAATCTTACTCCCATTTAAACCATAATGCAATTAAACTATAAACTTAAGCATATATTAATTATATCTCAAAATATCTATTTTGTCCATGTTTTCAAAAATAAATACCAAGGTAAGTTTTAAAACTATATCATGTTTTTTTAATAAACAAAGTTATTCCCAATAATCATCTAAATTTGATAAAACCTCTCTAATAGGTTTGTCTTGTTGATCAAGATAAACATTATATTCCATTTTATATGTAAAAAATGCAAAAATCTAGTGCATATATCAGATGTATTATCATCAATTTCCAACATCACCCTTTTAAGCCTCCTAATCTCATTAGGTGCTTCAAATTCTTTCCCTTTTCTAGTAGTGTTCTTTTTAATAACATGATTAGGGATATCAATATATTTCCTCTTACTACAAAATCTTTGACCCCTAAATTTTATCCTTTTAGACCTCAAGATTGGTTCACTATGAGCCCCTGAAAGGTTCAATCTCTTACACTTGCTACCAAGATCAGTGTTTGATGGAGTAGGAATATCTGAGAGAGTGGAAATGTTTCTAAGGTTCTTATCATGAGCTTCCTCTCTATTTAATTAGCTTTTCAGTTTATTGTCAATAAATTGATGGGTAGGGAGAGGCTATTTAATTGGTTCTCCTATAAAATAGGGTGGTTGTAACTGTATATCAGGATCATGTTCAAGATGATGTTAAAGAAAATGTGAAGAAATGATTTGAGATTGATCTTGGACTCCAACTCTTTGCCCTCAAAATCCCCTTTGACCTCTATGCTTTCTAAAACCACCATAACCTATTTGAATAGGAAGAGAATTCAAGACATTCTAAAAATTATGATTAGAAGCATCAAAATGAATGGATATTCTTGTACCTTAAGGGAATCTAGGCCCAAAATATCTAGCACATAAACCAACCTTACTAGATCTTTGACTATCATTTGATTGACTTTCTCGGTTTGACCTTTAACCCCATCATCCATCTTTATTATTCTTTGTTGGTTATTCCCACTCAGACATTTTAAAATAAATAATAATCTGAAAAGACATCAAATTGAAATTTTGAGCTTATGACCAAAAATTATTCATGACCCAAAAACATTTCTCATCATTATATTGTATCTGAAAACCCAAACTAATTACCATATTCAAAATAAAACCAATTTCAATCTTAAATTATTTCCACATTTGAAATTAAATTATTCCAAGGGAGCATTCAATAAAACTTATACAATTGAGGGAACAATTAATCACATCAATTTTGCTGCCATCTTTACAAACTTTGTCATGACCAAAACCATTCAATAAAATTCCCAACTCAGAACTAAAATCCAAACTATGTTAGAATCAACATGCAAACCATGGTGAAAATAAACTAAAAGTGACTTTCAACTTGTTTCATACTAGTACTTCTATCTACAATAATTCCATTTTTTTTTCATATTCAACATCCCAATACTGAAACCCAATAATCCATGTGAATAAACCAAAATGAGATGTCCAAACTTAAAAACCCTTAACAAATAATTCCTTTAATAATAAATTATTGCATACCAATTATCCTTAACTTTCTTTTCTCATGCAACCTATTTCACTATCAATTTGTAATTAGATATTTCAAATATGATATATAAAAGAAAATTTAGAATGAACCCTTATGCATGCATAAAATTTAACTTATCATCCACTATGTTTAATACCAATATTACACAGTCCATGTCATCTAAAAATTGAGAAGAGATGGCAATGTATAAATGTAGATGAAACCCTATATTTAGAATGAAAATAAACTATTCTACCCAAGACAAGTCTAAACTACCACATGAATCTCAAACTCATGAGAAATATATAATACAAAACCCACATAATTATTTTAAACCTCAAATATTAAGACATTGAACAACATCATTTATAAAAAACCATATCCAAATTATTACATGTACAAGGTATCACCCAAGCAAGAGAATGAATAGGCTTCATAAAAAATTCATCAAATAAAAATAAAGAGTTCAAAACCATAATACAACAACCTTCTTGCAATATGACCAAGAAAAACATTCAATGTTTCGAATACCCTAATCACCAATATATGCAAAACTTGAAAAAAAAGTATCAAATCTTTTTAAACCACAAACTCACATTTTTAAGAAATGTCGACTACATGCATATTTACCATATTTCCACTAAATATGGAAAACACTCAAATGCAAAAATTTCTCAGTCCTCCAAATGATATGAAAATAAAACCTCCATACCTAAAATCAAATTTGAAACCCTATTTGAATCTCTTTACTCACCCTTCTTTTTGTAATTTTTGTCGAACCAAAATTCTACTTCTGCCAAATCTTTCCAAAATGACAACTAACTCAAGAAAACCAAATTTTATTTACCAATATGACCTCATAACTACTTTGGGATATGTACTCGATTCTCATTGGTCCTTAATAATTCATGCTAAAGTAAGTAGTTTGCTAACCTATTTCACCAAATTATCAAGGTTAGCATTCACAAAAACTTCTTACCAAATTCCATGCTAAACAATGTGATTGAAGGAGATAAGTGTGTCATTAATGCACACCTTACCACCAATATTGACATGTTATGAAGCATTTACAAACACTAAATGACAATGCCAACTTACATAGGATTTTAAACCAAAATTTTCCAAGTCACCCCTGCAATCCTACTAACATCAACCTTATTCTATGTATGCATTCCAAGTCATCTCCTAAAGATAAATGTAAGTGCATATATCATTTAAACATTATGAATCATCAACACTAAACCATCTACCATGGTCCCTTTAATTCATAATCATAAACTTAGGATCTTTGAAATATTTAATCCCATATGTATTTACAAACAAGCCATGACAAGGTCCATGCCATTAATAGAAGGCTAATCTTAGTGAACCTAGACAAAATCTTATAATCAACCACAATTTTCTTAGAAAATTCATTATTTTTATGCATGTAAGGATGAATACAATATCATTTTTATGAGAAAGCTATAAACATCTGACAAAAATATTCCTTGATTCTTGAAATTATTTTAAAATGTCAAAGAGATAATCATACATCTAAAACTCAATGAGATAGATCTATTTGATCAATAAAAATGTATCAAACTGAAAATTCCTTGATATAACCTAATTAATTACTATTTTTATAGTATAATATCTATTAAACTATCAAGATGAACAAGCCATATCTGATCCATAAATAATAAATAAATCTTATGGCCATAATTGATATATAATTATATCAAAAGCTGAAACAACTATATTAGAACTATAATGTAATACTTCCAAACATATCACTAAAATAAATCAAATGCATATGAACTGAAACTACCAACTAAACTATAACTAATCATGAGTATAACAATATATGTATATTTTATTCTTTCATCCACTTTGATTTTTGAAACCACAAAAATGAAAATAGAATCATCAATCAATCATATGATTTCATAATCAAAATGCATCTACTAATATTGTTAATAAATAAGGGTCCCTGACATAGTTTTAGGCTTTATGACTAGGTCATCACTATGGTAGAATGTATGATTTCGAATTTTGGAGGGGTATATAAAATAGGAACAACAGGGTTGACCTTCTTATTATGATAATCTATTGATTGATATGTGTTAGACTATGGGTAATACCATCAATCCTCTATCAAGTAATATCTATAAAAATTGGTGTGGTTTACCTTGTGAACTCCCTACTAAATATTTATAACTGAGTTTATATCCATAGATGTAACCATATGAACTAAATGAATATAGGGATCTATTGTTGATTGTAACTAAGTATTATATCTTGTATCTATAAGATTCTAAATAAGTAGTGATGCTAGTGTAGGAAGAGGTATAAGTACCGTAGAATAATCTATGTACTCTCCCAGGTCCATTAGTGTGAAACTTAATCCACATAAATATTTATCAATATCAATAGGCGGTGGATCATCCTATGTGGTGGCCTGTGAATCTATATCTTAGTTATGAATGTATACATATTCTTAATTAACAAGTAGTGGTAACTATGCTATGATAATCTCATCATCTTCCCTAGGTGGGGATATTTTTACTATGTGGGGATGTTCCTCCATCATCAGTGAAGGTAACTATGTTGTAGGATAATATAGAGGAGGTGTAGTAATAGTCTTTCTAGACTCCCCAACCTAATATATATGCATCTTCTCAAATAGAATATTTTGAGGTGAGGATTATATGAGAACATGAGGTATCCCATCTAAAGATGTATTTAGGGTAGTAGGCTTAGTGATTATATAATATTTCAATGGTTGATTATCTACTAGACAAGTGTCTAAGTATCTGTCAAGTAAAATTTTGAAAAATCTATGTAAAGTATAGGGTATGATATCCATACCGTGTATCCAAGGTCTCATGAGTAATAAGCTATAGTTAAAATCATTAGGCATCACTTGAAAGTGTGTAGGTAAGGTGTTTGGCCCTACCATAATGTCCAATGTAATAGAACCCAATGTTTGTTGAAGAATATCATCAAAACCTTTGATATTCTTATATGTCTTTTGAATGGATGTTATATCAACCCCCATGGTTTAAATAAATGTTAGTTTTTATATGTTAATTCATGAACCACTATCAATAAGAACTTGTTTAATAAATATGGTATTGATTTGTGTTTAGATAAAAAGTGGTAAATTTTGAGAAATTAATGACTACGAGGACAAGTATCACATCGTAAACATATTTGATAGTGTTCATGATACATGTAAAATAAGTCATCTCTATGTCATGATTTAAGGATGTATGATTGAGTGTTTGAAAAAGAATATCTTTGAAAATAGTTCCCTTTTGAAGTAATTCCAATATGGATATCTTAGTTGATGTATTTCTCAATTGATCTAAGATATTAAATTATATTTACTAATCTATGTGTCCCATTGTAGTATGATAGGGATGATGAAGTATGGTGCGATTACGGTACTCTTATATAGGCTAAGGAGGCACCCTATTCTTCCTAATAACAACTTGAACCACAAAATCTACTATTTGTTTGGAGTGAGTAGTAGATTCAAGGTGAGAGTGAAGATAATCAAATGGTCTAGGTGGAGGTGAAAAAAAGGAGTCCTCTAATCCCTCTATCATCTAGTAGTAACTGAAAGTATCTCAAAGTGATCCATGTCTTAAATATCCTCTTAAAAATGAGATTCACATGAGTGAGGACCAATGTGTAAAATAAGCTTAGCTCTAACATGATCCATGAGAGGAGTGACTTACATGTGGAATTTTTTACTAATGATTGGTAATAAACATGTTAATCAAAGTACAACACTTTATATGATGAAATGAAAAATGTCATCCATCATGATAATCATGATGATAGGCTAAAAATTAAAACTAATTAGCTGTTGGAAATGTAAACCCTAGGGTAACCTAGGGTTAGGTTTTTTCATTATATTCAAAGTAAGTTGGGTTCACCAAATGTTTTAACCTTTTAGGACTTAGTGTATGCAAATCTTATGTTTGTTAAAGATTTGATTAGACTAAACTGGTGAAATAATTTGCGATAAATATAGCCACTAATTTATTATAGAATTGACTAGATTTGATGTTTCTAAAAATAATAAATAATATAATTAATGACTTATCTAGAAAACACATGATACAAATGTTCTAGGTGGTATAAAATTAGATGGAAGCTAGTCTAAGTGTCATAAACTAGGTCCTAATGTTAGAACCCCTCCTACATAGTTCCAAAATTAGACATAAGTACCATTATTGGAAAAGTGGTGGTAGTGTCCTAATATCGGTGTTAGTGTCTTTTGTGCAGGAATGTCTTGAGCTTTTGGGTGCACCTATGTCTATATATTTAGGGTATTTTCCTATGCACATGAGTTTTATAACCCTATATATTTTCTATAATGATTGATTTATTATGAAAATCCTATTCTTATATGTGACTAGGGCATGAGATGAAAAATGGGTTTGTTAGTAGCATAGGTAGGACATCCTCAACCCCCCACTATGAAAAGATTTGCCTACATACCAATACAATGAGGAAGGATCAAGCTTTATGTAGTTATATCCACCTATGTGGTGATATAAGTACAATTTATGCTATTATGATAGTGGCCTTGAGTTCCTTGAATGTGCTTGAGACTAGAGATCTATAAAATTTGAGATTAGGGATGTTATAGAAGTATGGTAGGATAGGGATTGATAACATTAATTGTGCTCAACTCATTTTATGTTTGAATGTGTATTTTTTATTTGATTTATATCTATTGGTTAAAGGGATAAAATTCATGTATATATGCTATTTTTTTTCTTTTGTATATGATAAAATATGTCTAGGTTGACCTTAAGATGCTTTGGTTTTGAAAATACATCTATTTGGGAAATTATCTGGCAAAAGACATTAGCACCATTTTGGGGACACTACCAGCATGTGGTGGTAGTGTCACTATTATGGGACTAGTGTCTAGATGGTATAACATTAGGCATAAAGAGCCAAGATCAGGAAATGAGGGTTTGAGATAACTTTAGGTCTTACTAGGGATGCCTATGCCCCACACAAAATGATGGATAATTGTGAAAATAGGCTATATGATAGGTCTAGTACTAATCTATGGATATGTAGTCTAATGTATCACTCTTAGCACTCAAATAAAACTTTTGGGTGATTACATATGTATAGTAAGGGTAGGTGGAGGATTTAAATGTGAATTTAAAACTTATGTAGGGATATACGCACAATTTTTTTGGTAGATGGTATTGATGAGACCTTAGGTTTAGGATATGGTCTACATGGCATGAAAATTTAAGTTTGAATATTGAAGAGAGGTTTATACAAGGTGATTGATAGAGTGGGTGCAATAGGATGGGTGAAAACACCTATAATAGTTAGTGTTTTATTTCTCCCTTAATTTTAATTGCATCTATATTTGAGATAGTTTCCCCAATGACACTAGGTATCCCTCACATGATTGTGACCTAAGAATATGAATTAATGGTGAAATGATCCACATTATGAAATGGTCTTAGAAGAGGTAATTTTATTTTAAATATAACTATTTTTTTATATATTTTTTAATTAATAGGAGCAACAAAAGGCATGGAAGGGACTTCTATGTCAAAATAAAGGGAAGCCAAGGAAATTGATATTGTGTCTTGTGAATATGTTTGTG
Source organism: Torreya grandis (assembly GCA_037957365.1). Lineage (NCBI taxonomy): Eukaryota > Viridiplantae > Streptophyta > Pinopsida > Cupressales > Taxaceae > Torreya > Torreya grandis. Next base: position 691,401 of record JARHVA010006380.1, on the reverse strand, counting down.
GAATAGTTACTCCAATGCTTGGAGTATAATAAAGGGCCACAGTGGTATGAATGAACACAATAGTTTTATTAGAAAACATGGGACTAAAATCTACTTTCAAGTAAATGACTGAAGGCTTTTTTAACTAAAACATCACCCTTTTTAATAAGAGATTTATTAATTGTTTATTGTTGAACTAAGCTATGAGGTGGAGATTCCATAAGTTCATCTTCCAATTTAGGTATTTACATAGAATTGGGATCAATATCATGGCCAATAAGACTAATGGGAATTGGTTTGGTGACTTATATTATCCCATATGAGGTAATCCCTAAAGTTTTGCTTTGATAAAATGCAACATTAACTAAATTTAGATGAGGAGTAGGATGTGGTATAATTACTTGAGGAGGATTTTCTCTTGGTGAAGATACTATATGAGGGATTCCTTGTAATACTCTTCTCCTTAAATGTCCATCCATAGATGGGACATATTCTTTTGTCTTGGGACATTTATCTCTTTCCTCTACTCTATCAGATTGAATTCTCTTAACTATCTCATTTCTTACTCCAACAACATTCATAATCCTTATGGATTATCCTTCATCTTGAAGAGTTATATATATATGGTCCAACATTAGAGGCTCGTGGTGATATACAGAATTAATTTTTCCTATTTATAACCTTAAGACATTTGATAACCTACCATTGGAAAATAGTTGCTTGAACACATTAGCAAGTATCACAAATGATGATTTATAACTTGAAATATTAGATAGTGATAACCATAAAATTAAATTTGTGATACCAACCTAGAGAAGTATGATATGTTCTATACCTTTTTAAACTCTTTTGAAAATTCCATCCACCTTATTCATAATATGTTGCACAATTTATTTTTCTACTAGTTATTCTAATACACATCGAAGTAATTTTAATGGGGCATGCATTATGTCCTCGACTATAATTATTTTGAAATATGTATGGTAATGGTAAGCACAAATATTAACAATTTTTTATTTATATCCTAAAATAATCTTTGAATAGTATTTCATTGATAGAAACATAAATATGTGGATAAAAATTGTATGAAAATATTTTGATATTTTTCATACATCTATAGATATATAATCTAAATAAATATTTATGGATTGGGACTCTATATTCAAGATATCATGTATCAATTCCTAGGCATTCCATAGAAGCACAAATTTCATATAATAAATAAGATAACATTTATAAATTTCCACCATGTTTCAACATATGGTGCAACATATGAGGCTCATGGTGATAGACAAAATTAACTTCCCCCTTTATAACCTTAAGGTATTTGATACCATAAAATAGGATTACCATTAACTAAACCCATTATTAGGTATCATAAATAATGATTTATAGAATTAAAAATTAGATATTGATGACCATAATTTGAAATTTATTCTCCCAACTTGGATAAGTAGGAGATGTTCCATAACTTGTTAATCTCTTTTTCAAATTCCATCCACCCCATTCATGACTTGGTTCATAATTTATTGTTTTACTATTTATTCCAATACAAATCTAGGTAATGGTAATGGGGTCTCCATCGTATCTTCTACACTAATCATTTTGAAATATGGATATTAATAGCAAACAAAAATATTTACCAATGTTCTATTTATTTTCTATGATAATCTTGGCATAGCATTTCATTGATATAAAAATATATAGGTACATAAAAATGGTATACAATTATTTTAATATTGTACATATATATGTGAATATACAATCTTAAGAAATATTTATGAATTGGGACTCCATATTAGATATTCCATGCATCAATGACTAGGCAGTCCATAGTAGCACATATTTCATATACTAAAATAAATAAATGTATAAATTTCGACCTTGTTTTGCTCTGTGAACTTGTTATGCCAAATTACATTAATTATATCATAGAGAGTATGAATCCTCTCATCATCTATGATCATTGATTGAAGAGGCACCCATGTTTAATAAAGTCTTATTATTTATCTCCAAAAATCTTGTTTGTCAAGGCAATTCCAAAATTAATATGTTGTTTGGATTTTATAATATGTATTGAAATAAAATATTTACTTATACACAAATATTATGGAATCTTCAGCACTGCATTTATTTGTGTATACCTTATGGTTTTAGATATTTTTTAGTTTGGGAAATTGATAATATCCCTCATAAGTAATGTTAGAAACCCATATTTCACCCTACTGAAGGTATATTGTTGGATCTACTTCAAACCTAGATTTACATTGGAATGATCAAGACTATAGGACACATGTATCTTAGACCAGGCCTCTAGATTTGTGAGGCTAGCTCCTCTGATGTATCAATTTTTATAAGTTTACTAAAACCTATTGTACTTTTTGGGATGAAAAGGGTTATAAGGAAAATAAAATGTAAATATTATTATAATAATGGTGATACACCTATATTATTTCTTCATCCACTCTATTTGAGCTCATAAAACACTAGAAAGTAATTCAAATCATATAATTCCAAAGGATTTTATGCAACAATATTTCACATAGAGGTTTCATCAAGAGATAAAATCTTGAGGGAAATGATGGAAGGCCTAATTAAAGGCACTAAAAAATCAATATATCCACTGTTAGCTCAATCAATCAACATTAAACACTATATATGACCTGCATAAGATGGCATACTAGTAACTAGGTGAGATTAAGACCTGATAAGGGAGAAAATACTACCACATGTGAAAATAAAACCAATATAGCACACTAAACCTATACACTAGAATATGTAAATAGTCATTTTATTCACTTAATAAGTTTAAAAATCTCAATCTTGGCATAATTTCATCATGCCCAAAAGAGGGATCTCAAAATTAGGCCTAAAAGTCTCACTATATAGAATACAAGAGAGAACTATTCAACAGATTGGAATAAAAGAGAGGAATAAGTCAAATACACATTAACATAATTCGAATTTAGTTAGATTTTATAGCAAATAGTCCTTGAGATATCTCTTCATACTTGATGTCAGGCATGAGATCCTTCTTGGCATTAGAAAGAGATGGTGGGCCCCCTTTATCTTATTCAAACTCCTTATTTATCATGATATTCCATAATTTAGTAAATAAATCCACTTGAAATGAGGTCAAGTTAAGTGAATTATTCTTCTTCATGCTTTAGACTTGAAACATGTATTGATTACCTCTCAACTCATGATTAGTTAACTCAGAGTGATTAGCACTAAAGATAAGTTAACTCCTTTATTCCTCTTTTGCATGAGTTATTAATTCAATAATATATACTCATGAAATTTCTACTTTAATACATGATATGTGGCATGATAAATCCACATAAACTCATTTTATAGCCCTTTAATGCTAATTTCATTTTTACTTAATTGATCAAATAAGCCTAGTAGCCTAACTTATTTTACTTTATATCTATTAAAACCTAAATTAAAACATTATAAATTGAAAATATAATGAGGTTTATACCTATACCAACTCCTCATATCATGAAATATGTCCTTTTGATGAAGAATCACCTACAACTTAGTCAAACTAGTTGATTGGATTAATATGCCTTGAATTTTTGTGGATTATCTGATTTTAATGAGTTTATAGAGGAATTTATAGGCATGTTTATAATCATTTTATGATTTTAGGAGTACTAAAAAGTGCCAATCTTCAGTCTCCATGAATTGGAATCCCTAAAACTTCCTTGTACCTCAATTTTCAACACCTTTTCTTTAAAAAACTTTATTTTCTACCATGTCCATATAATTAAATACAAAAAATTAAAATTGATAGGACCTTATCTGAGTTTAATTCATGTTTTAATAGTTTTTAATATGATTCATGAGGTTTTGATTGCAATAAATTTGACTTTTCTCAAAACTAGTCCTTTGAAGGGTTTGGTAGGGTTTTTGAAGGTGAACCTTATTAATGATGGTTCATAGAATATATAACTCCAAAACCAAACGTATTTAAATTAATATTTATTACATATACCCACAAAATTACATTATAATATTTGTTTATCATGCAAAATATGTATAAATATATGTACATAACGAAGTTTGCTTGTAGGGTTTTAAATGCATTCTAGACATGCTTATGGTCTCAACAATTGTTATTAAACCTTAAAACCTCAATAAAAATAATTAATTAATTAATTATAATTTAATAAATTTCCTTAAATAATTCTAATATCATTTTTCCAAAATATTTATTTGGTGAAATATATGAGAACATGATCAAGTGGGATGAATGAGGGTCTTTGCCTACATAATTTGAACATTAAAGGAATGATTTGACCTTTAAATTATTTATCCATAATTTAAATAATATTTGTGGGAAATATAACTTATTATTTCACCTTCTCATGATGTGATATTGGATTTATAGGGTCTGCAAGTGCCTTTTGGTGCTATAGACCTTAATATTAGCTTCTAGGCCTATTTAGCCAAATCTAAGTTTCAAAGTCTAAGGTGACTATAGTTAGATATTATGGATTAAAAAAACCTATTTCACATTCAATTTCACTCCATATGACCTCCTTTTTCTTCCCAAACTCCATTTTTCCTAGATGCTTCTTAGGACCGCCTATAGGGTTTCTTTACTAATTAGCATGTGTAACCCTTGATCACTAAGTTTGATTAATACCACTATCATAATAAGTATTTAAACATCATAAAACACTAAAATAATTTTTAAAACATATTTTTAAGGTGAATATATCCTTAACAAGTCTCTTAACAAGCAACGGTCTTAAGAACACACATGCCTATTATAACTTTCTTGCTTAGACAACCCTTAATGGCATAATTTGTATAGATTTCATGAATGTGACCATTATTATCATGTATATAATGATTTATCATCATTATTATATATATTTAAACTCTATTTTGAGGTCCAACATATTCTATTTCTCTTCAAAACCTTCCAAAAGCTCATTTGTCTCATTCATGACTATCTGTTGACTGCAATAGGACTATGATAAAATAGTGAGCATATACACCTATATTAAGACCATTAAGATGGCATGGGAGGCTTTATAAAATACTAAGGACAATTTTTACCTAGTTTTTAAGTTCTATTCCACTTGTAGGGATCCAAATTGACCAATTTCTCTAATATGGGATTCATGAGTTGACTATGTTTATAATTGACTGTGTGGATGTGCAAAGGATTGTGTTTGGGTCATGATTTTATATTTTTATTGGAGTTTAAAAATTTTAGATAAGGATTTTCCAATGATAAAAAATCCTCTTTCAATTTTCTCTTACCCTTCATTGGTCACCTCTTACCTATGCATCATACCAACACAACATGTCTCCTTAAGAAACCCCATTATGATATAAGTATCATATTGTTGTAGGAAAATATTGAAGTAAATGGAGGTGTTTGATGAAAATTACATAATTATTTAAACTTTTACACCTATTAATTCATTTTAAACCTTTTTATTCTCCTTCATAGCATATTGACTCTTCAAACAAGGTTTTTAGGCCTTTACATAGTCATAATCCATACATTAAGCTTGTATAATATCTTCATGAATTGATAGTATTATGTATGATATTTATACAATATTTAATATGTATATTTTATGTTTTATTTCATATAATGTATCACAATTCTTATTCTTGAGTGGATGGTCTTTAGTTTGCACTTTCAGGCACATAACTAATTGTGTCAATGAAATTACCATTTGGTATGGCTGTAGGTATGCAAATTCAAGGTTGAGTTGACTATGTCATTGATTTAATTCCCATATATATGGTTCATGATGAATTAAAATCTCGTTATTATCTTAAAACATTATTTTAAATATGAAACTCCTTTATAGACCATTGTGTTATTATCCTTCTTACCAACTTGAAGAAGGAACATGTGCTTTCATGGCTGTAAGTGAGTGTTCATGACTATAGATGGCTAAGTTCTGGTGATAAAACTTATTCTTGATATAACCTTGACAATATTTATTATATTATTCAATCATGTTATAACCCTATGAAACCAAATACCATGACAAGATCCTTTTATCCTTGAATTTAACTATCATCATGCTTAAAGAATCCTATACTCAACTATAGGTGGTGATTGTCTTAGGTTTATGACATGAAATAAGTTTAGATATCCTTGAGGTCTCTTATTGATCAATAATTATATTTATTTATTTATAAAAATATCTTCTTCATATTTTCACCTTTCTTCCTTCTTGAAAACATACTTTCTCTCATATTCTTGATTGTGTTTTATTGGTTGTAGGTCCTTGTACAGACTGTATTAGGGTATAAATATGTTTTATGGAGTTTTAAAATAGGTAAGAATATTTTCAATATCCTTCAATTATATAATTATATTTATACTCTCAATAACCTCCTTGAAGGTCTATATCCTTGAATTCTCCTTAATAGCATTGTCCACCTTCTTGGCTATAGCTCACTCTTGAAGCTAGATGTAGGTCTCTATTTGTGCTATTTAAGCCATTTAAGAAATTTACATGTGTTATTATAGAGATACCCCAAAATTAATATCAAATTCATACTTGTCACGCAATTAGTTATCCCAACTAGCCTCCATAAGCCTAGATAGGCCTTAAGACTAGACTTAAGACTAGACTGTCATGACACTTGACTATTGTAGCCTCAATATAGGCATGTGGGTGTCTCAAAGGACACTTAATTGTTAAATTATGGTAGTCTCCTTGAATTATTCTATGAATTAAGTCATTAGATAGGTCATGAAACCTTCATTAATTTACAATATTCACTCATATGCTAATGTTTTGACAAAACATTTGAAAAGACTGCGACCTTTATCAACTATAGATCACTATTTATATTCCATTTTTATAGAAAAAGTTTGAATTTGGCCTTAAATAAGGTCACAAAACATGATATTATCCTTGTCCTTCTCTTGTTTGGGTTTGAGAATATAAATTAAAGGAGGTATCTTCTAGCCTCTCCCTTCTTTGTACTTTCATGATAAAGTCCCTAACTTTGTTTCTTTATGACTTTAGGTAGTCATTCTTGGCTATTTAGTAGGGTCTATTGGTTTTCATATCTTCATATTCACACTTATGATGGTTTTTACCCCTTGATTCCCTATGATAATGGATTCATGGAGTTGAGGTAAATAAAAGTGTTAAAGAGTGAATGGATGGTGAGAAAACATGAATGGAGGGTGTAAAGGAGCATGATCATAGTGAGAATGGTAGTGAAAGATAGTGATAATGGAGATGAAACAAAATGGGGTGATAAGGACAAAAGGAGTATGCTAAGACAATTTAAAGAGTCTTATGCAAGCATGACCATACCCTCCACCACACACACACACACACATAGATATATATATATATATATATATATATATATATATATATATATATATATATATATATATATATATATATATATATATATATATATATATATATATATATATATATATATATATTTGTGTGTGTTTGGATTCCATTAAAGGAGGATAAGAGGCTGAAATTGAACCTAAGAATATGCTAGGAACCGTAACAAATGAAAAAAACCTTAACATTTGCTAATTAGAGACTTTTGAAGACTCTTTTGAGATATATTAATGGCATCTTGTTATGAATATTTGTGAAATTTTTTTAAAAATATTTCATGGAAAATATATGAACATGAAGTATACCTCTAAAAAAATAATTCAACAAAACTTTTAAACCCTTTCTCTCTCCTAAATCATATAATTCTTCTTCATATGCTTGTAAATTGTAGAATTATACTATTTTGCCTTCTTGATCTCTATTTAGACCTCATAAATGTGGAACATAACTGATGAATACCATGTAAAGGTGATTTTTTCTATTGATAAACTCTAAAACCTATAATTTTTAAGTTGTGATGCCCTAATGAAGACAAATTTAGGAAAATTGACTGCCTACTTGGATGAAGGATCCAAAATAAGTGCGTTAACTTCGAAGGAATGGTTCATGAAGGAGATATGACTGATTTCATACTAATTTATCTATCTATAATCTCTTTGAGACTACTTTTTTCACCAAAATTTTAGACCTGGAGTTTCTCTCTCATGGTCATACCCCCTGCAAACCAAAAGGGCTCTCCTTATGTGTAAACAAGCAAGAAGACTGGAGGGAATTAGTTTTGGGCCTATGTTGTATATTATTAACATCAAATTCTTTTGGAACACCTAGTATTCCCTCTTGTTTCTTCTCTTGGCCTCATCTATATCAAATGGCCATATAACTCTATACTTTGCATGAAAACTACATTGAAAATGGCCTTTTCTTGCATATGTATTTTAAACTTAAGTTTTAAACCACTTCTTTAGTGCATTAAGATGATAAACATGAGTAATTATTCATGTTATATAAAGTCTTAAGTATTTTTACAAACTTTTTGGGGCCAAAAATAGCATGTGGGATCCTTTTGAGACCTTTTCCATGCTTAAAAGTATATTAAATGCCATTTTCAAAGAATAAAACTTTATAATTAAGATAATTACATGTAATTGAAGGTATTTCAAAGTATTTTGAATACTTTTACTTTAGTTTGACACCATATATCACATTTTAAGACCAAAAATTATCCTTTTATGCAATAAAATACATGGTTTTTCATGGAAATTAATCACTGAAGAAGATTAACATAGTAACCTAATTATTTTTGGATTATACGGGTTGGTATTTTACTGTGACAAGACAAATTTCCAACATTTTTTGTGACTCATATGGATTTAGTAGCTTGTTGGTAAAAATAAATCATTGGATTTCTTATGACAATGACAATCTGAGACATGACAACTTGACTCGATGACTCTCTTTAATTGGAATATAGACTTTTGCACGTAATAACACCTCTTTTCGACTACAAAAATAATAAGACACAATAGAAATAACAAGGAAAAACCTAAACTAAGAATAAATTATAACAAATCTAATGAAATAGAGAAATAATACAAACACAAAAATAATAAATTAGACTAATTCTTGTGCTATTCACTTGTTGGAACAATAAAAATAACCTAAAATGAAAATACTTCCTCTAGGGTCAAATGGAAAGTTATATTTTCCACCATCTTGGTAGATTCCTCTTGTAAATTAGATCAATTGCATGTTTATGGCTTCTTAGTGATACAATTGGGCCTTTTACTTCCATTCTAAGTTACTTGGCTTGTAGATGTGGATCCAAGACCCAATCATATTATTCCTATATTCTTATAATTTTCAATAATAACACCAATTACTCATCATTCATTAGCTACTAATGATCTGATATGTCTTGGTTAATACCTTCACTCTACTCCTCATGAAATGGTGATTTTTCAAGACCTTCATTATTGACATATTGTATCTCTTTAGGAATGATAGATGAAAATACTTATTCATTTGGTATGTGTTTAGGAAAAATGAGTTGAGGTAGTACTTCAAACAACACTTCATTCGCTACATCATCATGAACTTGTTGTTTTTGTATGCCAAACTTAATAGGTTCAATAGTAGACAAGTATTTAACATCATATATAAGAAGTGTGAGAACTTTAAGAGATTGATACTGATTTCAAATATCCATATATTTCTACAAAAATTCAACACCATTATCTTGACACTTATCTTCTTTGGCTAGGTTGCAATTATCAATGGTAACTTCTACAAGTTCTCGAGGAACATATTGATGAATAATTTTTATCATGTGACCAAAAATATGTGGAGAAACAACCTCTTATTTCTCAATTGAAACCTCTTGTTATTTTGTCTCCTATTTCATCTAATTTTATCTTATAACTCATCTTATTGGATGTTATGAAAGACTAAGTCATGGCTATCCTTGTCAATAACTGTCTCAATGGTGATGCCCTCTTCATCTTCAAATGAAACCTCTTTATCATAACCTATCACTTTAGTTGAAAATTCTTCATTAACTTCACAAAGGAGAGTCTCCTCAATAATTAGCATGGTGGATCCTTGAAAATACTTAAGAATATGAGAGAGGTCAAAATATATTACCACATGTGATTGATTATGCTTATGAGGTTTCTCAACTTGAATCACTTTCACCTCCTCTATTTGTTGTATTTTTTTTAATAAATTTTCATGAAGGGAAGGACTAAGGTTTTTGAGGATATAGGAGTGGAGGTTAAATGATCTCCCACTTGGTTTTTAGAGTAATACTTGTAATTATACTTTAATGCTATCTTTTCCCCTTGACTATTGCATTTTCTTCCAAGCCATGAACTTGGGTTTAGAGGCTTCTTATTTTTCACTTATTTTAGCCATGGATGTGAAATAAGGAACTTGCTAATGAGATTGTGTTGCCTTTGAAACTATTATTTATTAATGAAGATGTTGATTTAAAATCTCAACTTTCTTGGCTAGGTGAACCTCAAAATCATGAACCAAATCTTTAGAGATATCTCCCTACAAAATTAAAGATGAAGGCTCCTATATAATATACTATGAAACATGAGATTTACCTACCTCAAAACACTCTTCCTCAACCTTCTGAGGCCTCTCTTGGATAGATTTTAGAAGTTAAAAAACTTGGAAATGTTTAAATCTTGAGGGCTATGATATACATTTGTTTGATGTTAATAAAAATAAAAGGGAGGTTCAATGGGAATATGATTATGATTATGGTGATCCTAGTGTCTCTCATATACTACCAACTTCTATTTAAAATTAGACCACCTATGTCACAGGTATCACTACTAAACTTTGAATGGCCTTGTCTTATGAAAGATGAACCTATTTCTTTGGGTTGTTGTAATGAATCTCTCATGCTTGGGGATCTCCTATCCTTAGATATTTTGAGTGTATATGCTCACCATCTATTTCTCATAGCCAAATGAGTTTTTTTTTGAGCTTGAGATGGATTGTCTTGAAACTTGATTAAACTGATCAAGAAGATAACAAAATTCATGAGGGTTATCATATAATTGGTATGAGTCACCATAATATTGATAAGGTTATATATATGGTTGGTGTGTCTCATCATAAGGATGATATGGACCATGGTAGGGTGGATAGGGTTGATGAGATAAATGAGGATCATAATGGAATTGGGATGGTGGATATGAATGAAAAAAGTCAGTTCTATAGGCTACCATATCCTAGAAAACACATGAAAATCTATGATTTATGAACAAAAGTTGCCTTTTAACTCAAATATAAGGAAAATATGAATACTTAAAACTGCTTATGAATACCAATATGGTACAAGTGTGTAATCTAATGGTTGGATATGTGTCCCACTAGGTGTGTTAGAACTATTAACAACCCAAATTACACCCTAATAAAGGTAGATTACTATATCTCTTTCAAACTTGGACTAAAATTAGAATGATATAAGATTGTGGGACACCTATATCTTAAACTAGACCTCTAGATTTGTTAGGGCAGATCCTTTGATGTATCAACTTTTCTCAATTTACTAAAATATATTATAATTTTTGGGATGAAAAGGGTTAAAAATAAATTGAAAGGTAAATCCTATTCTAATAATGGTGATACACATGTATTTCTAGTTCATCCACTCTATTTGAGTTCATGCAACACTAGAAATCAATGCAAATCAAGAATTCTACAACTTGAAAGGATTCTTATGAAATAATATTTCACATATAGGTTTCATCAAGTAATAAAATCATGAGGAAAACTATGTAAGGCCTGATTTAAGGCACTAACCAATAGATATATATATATATATAGTGTTACATTAGAAAGTATTGTCATTGATGTCAAAGGTAATGACAAAGTGGTGATATTATGATGAAAATGAGTTTGATCCTGAAATTGTGAAAGGCAAGATTTAGATGCATATGATAAAATTAAAGTATTGTTTGAAGCTTATAATATTATATCTAGAATGTTGATGTGGTATCAGCTAAACAAAAGCATATAAGCATGTGAATAGTGTGTCGACATAGGCTTGGTAGCCTAGTATGTAATCATGGATCTTCAATTTATGATTGGATAGGAAATTTATGAATGCTATGGATAATGATATAACATTTCATAGGTCATATATGGTGTTAAAATTGTTTAAAACTCTTATGGGAATGTATGGTGTTCATTCAATTCTTCACAATGTTCATCTAGGCATAGTTGGTTCTATGGTAGAAAACTTTGAGTAAGAAGTTTGATGGCATCATATTTCACATTCATGATTTTTTCAAGAGAACTTAATTTATATATGGATTCCCCTATGTGAGGAGATCATATGGTTCAAATTTTAGGTCATGAGGTTGAGCGTACCTAAAGATACATAAGTGCAAAGTTGGCCTTTCAGACATAAGTTCACTAAATTTCTATACTTAACCAAACCAACACTGCACATCATATAAATATTAATGAACAAATTTTTTATGAATTTAATGCAGGTAATCAAATGTAAATAATAGTCAAAATTTTACAAAGATATGTTTTATATAATGCCAATAATCTACCCTAAATTTTTTTATTCTTTAAGTAATTTCTAGCTCAAGTTATAAAGTTTCAAAGTTTATCTAACAGACTGTGATGGGCCAAAGACAATCAAGTTTAATCACATTGAAGTCTTATATCATTAGTCTATAAGATCTAATGGTGAGAACTTAATCATACATATTGATATCAATTGTTATGTACATAGGGATATGATATATTAATGTATATGGGTTGATGGAAATGCTAGCATGTAGCACACATCCCATTAGTTAGTTATATTGCTCTAATATATTAGGATAAGGGAGTAACTTATGGAATGAGTGCATTGGGTAATGGTTAGCCTACATTGGGATTAGGAGGTTACCCATCCATTTTTAGTTAGATAAAGTTATATATAAAGGAGATGATTATCATTTTATTGGGGAAATCAAGTATTAAATCTTCTATTATAAGAGGATATTAGAGGTTGTCCCCTCAAAGAGACATTGTGGAGTTATTCCTTCCTAAAGGAGTATTGTATGGTGGTTCCCTACCTTAAGAGTATTCTTTTTCTATAGATATTTCATATTTAGACATCTTAGTCCACTTATATTTTTTATGAAGTGTTGATCTACATTATATTTTTCATTATTTTTTAATATTATAAGTGTGGATAATACCAAGTGTTATCAGAGCTTTGATTTACATAATTTATGTGCAGTAAAACCCTATTTTTTTTGAATCATTAATATATTTCAATGTATTATAAATTTTTCCACAAGTTGTTTACTACATATGAAGAATATTACAAGGAAGTCTTAGTAAAAAAATAGAACCTTTATGATTAGTTTTGAGGAAGTTATTCATATTTTAGGGTTTGTACTCATCTCATCATATATTCCTAAATATAAGGAATTTTTTGGTGAAAATTTTATTGGTTTTATATCATAATACCAAGATTTGTCTGATATATTTGGAGTGAGTTATAGTGATTCTATGGTTTTTCATATATTCACTCTGTAGGCCAAAATTTATGGAAAATTTTCACAAAAGTTTTACTAAAATTTTGATATAATAATATGAATCTATAGTCCAAACTTGGGACTATTTTGATCAGTTTTGAATGAGTTATTGATACGTTAGGGTATTTCATTAACCCTAGTTTTTTTTTGTGGATCATGAAGTTGTAAGTATTTTTAGGGGAAGATGATATTGATGATAGAGAATGGTGGATACTTTTTAAGAAGAATAATACTCAAAAAAATTTGTGGAAAACATGTTTGTCTCTTTTTTTGTCTTTGCCTACACAACATTGGTTTGATCAGTTGAGCTTGGTACATAAATATTCTTCATGGGAAGAAATGGAACACGTAATCCTAGATCGATGGGATATAAAATAAAAAGAGGGTGAAGAAAAGGAAGAAAATAATACTGGTAATGAAGAAGAGAATGAATATGCTAAATAAAAAAAATTAGTGGAATAAAATAATGACAATGAGGAAGAACATCCAAGTAAAGAAGAAGAAAAAGAACTAGATGATAAGGGTTCGAATAATTTAGCTCCAAAGAAATCGAGTCAATTTTTCTATTTCATGGATGCATTAAAAATAATAATATTGTTGCATCCATAAACCCTACCATCATGTATAAATTCATCACATGAATGTGTCTGAGAATCTACATGTTCAAGCAAAGAATATCAAGTAGATGGTAAGAAATTCTAATGTTTGAAGATTTAAAGCTCATTATGGAAAAATATTTTGTGCATTCAGATTTTTATGATATTGATGTGGATTATGTGGATATATTTCTTGGATATCCATGGTTAGATATTTTGGAAACAATCAATATTAATTTTCAACAAAAGTTCATGAAGTTTTGGTATAGGAAAAAGAATGTCACTTTATAGGATATCATAGTGGGAAAGACACCAATAACAATCTAGGTAGATAATAAGGATGAGATCAAAATAGGTGATGAAGAGCATGAAGAAGATTTAGATGACATAGATAAAGATACACTACAATCAGAAATGAAGATTTCATTAACTCAAGAGACAAAGAAGGAAAAGGTGAAAGAGATAGAAGAAAAGGTGGATAATGTTAAAGTATTAGAAAATATTGAGGTATATAGACACCCACATCATCATGAGAGGAAACAATAATTGAATTAGGTGAGGGAGCATCATAACAACAATCATTTTTTCTATACAATAAATTATATTTTCAATCACTATGGATATGCATGAAAGCCAAAGAATAAATAATATGGTTAGGTATGGAATCAAAGTAGCACAGTGAAATATATAGTACATGGAATAAAAAGAGGAATAATTATACATGGACATAACATTATTATAGTTATGATCATGATTGGAATTAGAGGAGCATAATGGAATTTGGAAACAATCTTGGAGAGCTATCACTTACCAAGATCATGTATGGATGGATATATGATCGAGATTGGAGAAAGTGTGAAATGATTTGAAGCATACTCATTATTTGGTTTCTTCCTATGCTTTAGGGATGAAACACGTCAAGGAGGGAAGTAATGATATATATCTAGGTATATGATATATTAATGTATATGGGTTGATGGAGATACCAACATCTAGCACACATTCCCTTAGTTATATGGGTCCAATATATTAGGATAATGGAGTAATTTGTTGAATTAGTGCATTAGGTAATGGTCAACCTACATTGGGATTAGGAGGTTACCCATCCATTATTAGATAAATAGAGTTATATATAAAGGAGATGATTATCATTCTATTGGGGAAAGAAAGCATTGAGTCTTTTATTATAAGAGGATATTGAAGGTTGTCCCCTAGAAGAGACATTTTGAAGTTATTCCTTCCTAAAGGAGTTTTGTATGGTGCTAACCTACTTTAAGGGTATTATATTAATACATATATTACATATTTGGACATCTTGGTCCACCTATATCTTTTATGATGTGTTGATCTACATTATATTCTATATTATTTTTGAATATTTTAAGTGTAGATCATAAAATTAATGCTACATATGAAGTCAGCATGTCAAAGGTTGCACACACTAGTGACAAGTGTCACAAGCTGATTAATATAAAAAAATATCAATAGTGATAAGTGGTTCATACTTATGAAGATTGATAGTATGAGATACATCAAGGAGTCAACAAAGAATGCATGACCACCAAGTGTCACAAGCACATAGACTAAAAACAAAGTGTTCAAAATGCATGCAAGGGTTCCATGTGTTATAATAGTTAGAGTTCTACTCAAGATCTAATGGTGAGCATTGTAAGATAAACACCTAGCTAATCTAAGGAGATTGACTGAGTACATTTGATCCAAATTGTTAGGAAGTAGTAAGATGATGACAAGTGTTGGATGTTTAACAATTTAGCATACTTAAAGATCAAGTTACTTTCAAGGAATATGGATGATGAATATTTGTTCAAGACATGAGATGTCACAAGATGATGATAAAGTGTTCAATGTTTAACAGTGATCATTAGAATTTGATTTTTCAAATTAATAAAGGAAGAACTAGTGCATAGTTTTTAAGCTATAACTTTTCATCTAGGATGAACTCAAAGGTGACATAAAAAACAAATTTGTAGAGGAATTCAAGGAATATATAGAGAACCTATTTAAAAGGCCTAATTATTTTTAAAGTAAAATTTATTAAGCTCCAAAGCTGACTCTATATTTGATCATGTCCTGTAAGTGACCCATGAAAGATATTTGAGTTGTTTTGATGGTATTTTAATGTTTGAAGGGGATTGATCTATTGGATAGTGTTTTAGAATCTATGAGTATAATTTGTATAAATTTTAGAGGTTTGACCAATTCATATTTAGTATAAAAAATTCTTATAAGTTGACTATTTGTTTGGTCATGGTGTTCTTGTGTACAAGGCTAATGTTTGACTAGATTGAGCATATACAGATGTGTGTAATGATGATTATAATAATATAAATATGTCTAAATGGTCATCTAGAGTAGACCTAGGAATTTAGAAGTGGTCATATATTTATATATTAATATATGAAGTGATAATGGGTGAATACATCTCCATGAGACCTAAAAGGGATACTAAGGCGTGATTGAAAGGTGTAGCTACTTTAGTGTGACCCATAGTTGTTATGGCTAACCTATGTGGATAGTATTCAGCTATGTTAGATGTCTTAAGGGATAATAAAAATATTATAGAGGAAATGAAGATATTAATCATGAATGATCTATAAAAGGTGAAATTAAAGGTGATTATTTCTAGACTTGTGAGAAGGGGATCTATGTCGAGGAAGAGTATAGAGTTGAGAGGTAAAGGAGAGTAAGTGTTCCTAATGGATGTATTGAAGAATAGAGTAGGTTAATAAATATGTGTATGACCTATATATCATATTTATAATGTCAAAAATGGTTCTGTTATAGGTTTGAAGACTTATGAAATAGGGCATGTGTGAGTGTTGTGGAACTAAGGACAAAAGAAATGGAGTGTGCCTAGTGGATGGGTTATAGAGTAGAGTAGGTTGATGATTGTGTGTATAACCTAGAGGTCATATTTTTATGTCATAAATACTCATCTTTTAGGTTTAAATATTAAGGATGAGTAAAGAGGTCTAGAGTGATCTAATAATATGTTACAGATGCCTTGAGTGTGAGTGAAGGATAGATAATGTATGTGTAAGCTTGGTGGTTGATTTGAGAGGTAGATCAGAGCGTAGACTATTTGTATGAACATTTGGTCATGTTTTTAAGGTTATGATAGAGTTGTTTCTAAGTAGTGTAGAGTGAATTAGTTATCTAAAATGTAGTTTTGGATGTTTGTGGCTATGTGAAGAAGTGAATGGGGGTTGAGTTACATTGTATCTCCATCATATTGGTAGGAAATTAGTGATCAAGATATGTTCATATCATAGGTGTTTGGAAGTTTCTCAACATCTAGTTCAAAATGACTTGACCATCCTAGGGGTAGGTATTCCTTGTGGAACATGTATTTCACTAAATTCTAAAAAATAGACTTGAACATCTTAGGGGTAGGTGCTCCTTATGAAATAGAGGTTTCACTAAAGTCTAGTTATAAAAACTTAACCATCTTAAGGGCAGGTGATCCTTGTGGAATGGTTATTCCATTAAAGTATCATGTTTTTAATACCTTATAGGACAAGTGGTGCATGTGTTTTTAGGCTTAAGAGTGGATTTTATTCCCCATAAGGCTTTCCCACATTAGATGTTGTGTTATGATATGCTTCTCTTATTCATGATTTGAAGGTATTCTAGTTACATATGATTGTTATGTTGATTCATGAATGATAAGTGAATTGAAAGTGAAATATTGGTTGACTGATTCACCCCACTCTCAATCATCTTGTATCTCTAATAATTGGTATCAAATTCGGACCTTATATACAAGTTTAACCACTTGAAGGTGATCTAAGGTACAATATGGGTACAAAGGAAAGTTTTTCAAAATAAAATAACATCATGGATGATGAATAAGTTGGTTATGATAGAGAGGAAGAAGTTAATCTAGAAGCTAAGCTCATGAGTACACTTGCTGACCTGAAGGAACAAAAGTAGAGGAATCATAAAATGAGGAATATGGTAAGAGGCCTTGATGCACAAGTCATGTCTCTTAAAGGGAGTTTATTATGAAAGTCCATAAAAATGGAAAATAAAATCAAGAACTAATTAAGTCTATGGAAGAGAAAGCATGTAGATTAAAGGATGATATGGCTAAAGAAGTTAAGAAGGATAAAGAGACCAAAGATCTTAGAATTCAATTAGAGGGTGCAAGTTCAAGCTTGAAGGCTGAAGAAGATGAATGTGCTCAATTGAAGACTAATATTATTTCCCTATAGGATGATCATGAATAAGTCATAGTCAAAGAAGACAAGATGACCATGCAGGATCTTGAGGATCAATTAAGAGTTACAAAGACTAATCTAAGTTCAAAATAAGAAGAGTATAGATATCTCAAGGCTCAGTTAGAAGAATCCAATACCAAGATGAATTGAATTCAAGATGAGAATGATGATTTGAATACTAATCTTGATTCTGTGAGAGTAAAGCATGAATAACTCATAGACAAGTTGAGTAAGCTAGAAAAGGAACATGCAAAGTTTAAGCAAGTCAAGAAGAATGAAATATTTGAAAGCAATGAAAGAAGGTATGTTAGACAAATAAATGGTTAATTGTATTATAGTTTATTCCATGATAATTGTTATACATGTAATAATTATTTTCATAGAGATAAGGACTATATAAGGAAGTCAGTCAAGTATGGACATTCATGGAACTACAATAGGAGTTTTTGGCCAAAGATTGATCATAGTTCAAATATGTCAAAAGGTACCAATGATTTTATTTTAATCATTTGTGATAAGAAATATCATATTGATAGACTTTCTACTAGTAAATTTGATAAGCCCTAAAATCATATGAAGAAGGGATAGACTCCTAGAAAGCATATCAAAAGTCAAAACATGATGTGAACAACTAAGGTAGTGAAGGCTTGTCCTATTGAGTTTAGAGATCAAACTTATGATACTATAGAAAAGGAATTAGTTTTGAAGATGTCTCAAAAGTTCCAAAGAAGTTTTATATCAGTCCAAATGGAGAAGAAGATGGATGATCCAAGAATTAAGTCACTTATACCATTCAAGGCCAAGGAGAATTTGAAAGAAGGATCTTGATCTAATGGTTTATTTGTTGTAGTTGAAGAATTTTCAACTAAGGAGTTCCATGATTGCCAAGAGTTCTTATTGTCTAATTTCAAAGAGGATAAGGTGTTATTTGAAGAGATATGCCAAGAACCTAAGTTTTCATCATGCATTATCAAGGAATCCAAAGAAGAGATGGATGCCAAATAAGTTGTTTCATTCAAGAAAATGAAGAAGAAGAAAAAGGTTCTTCAATCCTGTGATGAGGAATGGTATGTTCCTTCATTATAAGTCTTTATGAATTAGAGATGTCTTTGTTGTGCTTCATGAAGACATTTATCAATTTAAAGAAGAATGTGGTATTGCAAGGGTGTTTTCAATTAGAATAGGTATGTTTAGGTGGAAGATGTTATTTTATGAGGTCAAAGTGATGTCATAAGGTGATTTTACCATTTTGGTTTGGTGCTTATTGTGTATACAATATTTGTAGAGTCAAAATGAGTGTTTTTAGATGGAATAATTAGATTAATGGAATTTTAAGAAGTGTTTGGTGTTTAGAAAGGTCTGTGTAGTTATTTTTTATGTGTATCAGGTGGTCTTGTGTCTTGATCATCCTATTTGTGCCTTTTGGAGGTTTTTGTGTGCTCCTTGGTTTGTCTTTATTATTGTAGGTCAAAGCCATGGTATAGTAATTCAAGGTTCCAAAATGTGTGTAGGCTCAAATATTGGTCCAAAAATGTGTGATTCATGTCTCCAAGTGTCCAATAAGTTTTAGATGTGGGCATTGATTGGAAGGAGGTTTGTTGAGCATTTTTTGTTTTGAGATTCTAGAGTTTTGGGCTATGCTAGAAAAGATATTCGCCTTATGAGTTGATGTTTGAGGCTTATTAATAGTTTGAATGGGCCAAATGTGTTGTAAAATAAATATTCAAATATATTTTAAGTTTTATATTTTTCAAATTATTCAAGTTTTTATCAAGATAGAGGCCTAATTGGCTAGTAGGCTTACGAAAGAAGTATGTAGTAGAGGATGATCTAGGTAATTCAAATTGGTGTGCTTGAGGGGTATATGAGAGTGATATAGATATGATTTTTTAGGTCCAAAAAATATGTTTATTGGAATTTGTGGGCTCTACAATTTTTGAGTACGGCTACAAAGAGTTTAGACAGGCCTAATGTGAAAATTTGATGTTTTTTCTTAGCATGAGTGTTTTAAGGTGAGTTGTCAGGTTGGTTTAGATCATGTTTCCTATTTGGTAAGTGGTATGAAGTTATGATATTGGTCCTTGAGGTGGATTGAGAGAGAAGGCTAGTAATCCTATGTGGTGGTTCTTCATGGTGTATGGAGATCTGAAGATGCTTAAGAGGTGAAATAGCTCAGAGATCTTAGGGGGAGTGCCTCTTAGTGTTCTCAAGGTGAGTTAAATAATTTTTTGGTTTTAATATATTTTTAGTACTCATTGATAGTATTGCATGATCAAATAATAATATAGCCATGGTGCATGGTTGATAAGTATAAGGTGGTATGCACGGAGTTAAGGGGAGCTAACTCAGATAGCTTGAGTGGCTTGAAGAGCTATACATTATGTGAGGGGAAGCATACATAAGATACTTTAGTCATATTTAAAATGTGATATATTCTATAGATGAAAATTAAATAAAGTTGATATGATGACTTGATCAAACCTAGTCATAATTGTGAAAAATATGTTGAAACTTCATGCATAAGCAAAGGGAGCTTGTGAGTTTTGAAGGTAAATAGGTCCAAGAATCAAAATATCCAAAGTTTATATTGTTGTATGTCAAATAATAGATGACATGAGTTAGAGCATGATGTTAAGGGGATATTTCTAATCTCTGTGAGTAGTTTTCTAGGTCCAAGAATCAAATACGTCCAAGTTTAAATTGATGCCTATCAAAGGGGGATAAATTGTTTTATATGAGGTATGTAAGTATCTTGAGAACCTAGAAGTATATTTGTAATACATTCATGATGTTAAGAGGATCTTGGTATCTATTTAGTCCCCTTTTTCATTAATGGAAAAGGGGGAGAAGTAGAAGAAGAGGTTTTCATACATGACAAAGGGGAAGATTGTTGGAAAGTATTGTCATTAATGTCAAAGATTAATGTCATGTGTGCATTGATGTCAAAGGTAATGACAAAGTGGTGATGTCATGATGATGATGAGTTTGATCCTAAATTTTTGAAAGGAAGGATTTGGATGAATATGAGATAAGGTAAGTATTGTTTTAGGATTATCATATTGTATCTAGAATGTTGATGTGGTTTCATGTTAAGAATAGAAGATAAACATGTGAACAGTGTGTTGTCATAGGCTTGGTAATCTAGTATGTAGGCATGGATCTTCAATATATGTTTCGATAGGAAGTTGATAAATTTAATGGATGATGAGGTCATGTTGTATAAACCATATGGGTATTAAATATTGTTTAAAATGCTTATGAGAATTCATGGTGTTCATATACTTCTTCATTATATTCATCTAGGCATAGTTTGTTCTATGATAGAAAACTGAGTAAGCAATTTGATTACTTCGTATTTTACATGTGTGAAGGTCATATGATCTCTTGATATATGTATGGATTACCCTATGTGAATAGATCATATGGTTCAAATATCTGGTCTTGAGGCTGAGCATAGATAAAGATATGTGGGTGCAAATTTGGTCTCTCAAATAGAAGTTTAGTAAGTTTCTATAATTAGCTAGACCATCACTACATGTCATACAAAAATGAATGAACCAGGATGTTTATGCATTTAATATAGGTACTCAAAAATTCAACAATCATCAAAGATTTACATGGATATATTTTTTTTATAGTTCTAAGAAGCTAGCCTACAAGTTTGGATTCTTGAAGTGATTTCTAGCTCAAGTTATAAAATTTCAAAGTTGATCTAGCAGACTGTGATGGGACAAAGACCATCAAGTTTAATCACATTGAAGTATAAGGTTATTAGTATATAATATATATTTATGAGAACTTAATTATATATATTTATATCAATGCTACATATGAAGTCAACATGTCAAAGGTTATATGCACAGATGACAAGTGTCACAAGCTTACTAATCTGATAAAAGATCAATAGTGAGCAATGGTTTGTACTTAGGAAGATCAACAATGCAGGAAACGTCAAAGAGTCAATAAAGCATGTAGGACTGCCAAGTGGAATAATTGCATGGACACATAATAAAGTGTTCATAAGGCATGTGAGGCTACCAAGTTTTGTAATTATAGGAGTTTTGATCAAGAACTAATGGTGAGTGTTGAAAGATATAGACCTGGCTGATCTGAGGAGATTGATGGAACACGTTTATTCCAAATTTTTAAGAAGCAAAAAGATGATTAAATTATTAATTGTTTCATATTTTATCATAGTTAAATATTAATCTAATTTTGAGGAATATAAATGATTTGTATTTATTCAATCTATAAGAGGGCACGAGATGATGACAAAGTGTTTTATATTAAATAGTGACCATTGGAATTTGATTTTTTAAATTAACAAAGGAAGAATCAATACTTAGTGTTTGAGATATAACTTTTCATCTAGTATGAAATATAAGGTTTAGTAAAAATAAAAGTTGTAAAAGAATTCATGGCACATCCAAAAAACCTAGTTAGAAGGTCAAATATTTATACAGTGAAAGTTATTGAGCTCCAAAGTTGACTGTGTGTTTAACCATGTTTTGTAACTAACCCAAGAAGGACATTTGAGTTGTTCTAATGGTATTTTGATTTTTTAATAGGACTAATATATTAGTGAGTGTTAAAGACTCCATGAGGATCATTTATATGGATTTTGGAGGTTTGATTAGTCTATATATGAACAAATGCTTATAAGTTGACTGTTTGTTTGTTCATGGTGTTCTTCTATATAAGGCTACTATTTGAGTAGATTGAGCATACACAAAGGTTTGTAATGGTGATTTTAATCATTTAAGGATGTCTAAGGGGTCATGTGGAGTATACCTATGAATTTGAAAGTGGTTTTATATTTCTAAATTGATCTATGAAGTGATAAATGGGTGAATAGGTCTCCATGAAACCTATAAGGGCTACTAAGGCCTAATTGAAAGGTCTAATTGCTTATGTGTGACCCATAGTTGCTATGGCTAACCTGTGTGGATGGTATTGAGATATGTTATATGTCTTAAGAGCTAAGATAAGTATTATGGATGACCTAGAAGATATTAATCATGAATGCTCTAGAAAAGGTGAAATCAAAGGTGATTATTTCTAGACATGTGAGAAGTGATCCAAGTGGAGGAAGAGTAAAAAGTTGAGAGGTGAAGCAGAGTAAGGGTTCCTAGTGGATGGATTTAATAATAAAGTAGGTTGATGACTATGTGTATGACCTATAGGTCATATTTTTGATGTTAAGAATAGTACTATTACAAGTTGGAAGACTTGTGAAAGAGAGGCATGTGTGATTGTTGTGGAGTGAAGGATATAAGAAAGGGAGTGTGCCTAGTGGATGGGTTATAGATCAAAGTAGGTTGATGATTATGCCTATGAACTAGAGTTCATCTTTATGATGTCAAAAATATTTCTCTTATAGGTTTGAATATTGAGGATGAGCAAAGAGGTCTAGAGTGATCCAAAAGGATGTTTTAGATGATTTGAGTGTGAGAGAAGTATAGATGATGTATGTGCAAGCTTGGTGGTTGATTTGAGAGGTAGATCAAAGTTTTTACTATGTGTAGGACCATGTTATGATCCTAATGGGTGGATTTCACTAACACCTCAAGGTTTTGGTGTAGTAGTTTGTTACATGTGGTATCAAAGCCTCCACCAAGGTTTAAATCGTAGAGTTGGTGGCTACACCAACATGGTAGTGTTCATCCAGGGCTCATACACATAGGGGATCATAGTGGTACAGACACAAATCTAGCTTAGATTCTAGGCTTCAAAAGTGTGGTGGGATGTTATGATCCTAATGGCTGGATTTCACTAATGCCTTGAGGTTTTGGTGTAGTGGTTTGTTATAGACCATTTGGTCATGTTATTGAGGTTGTGATATAGTTGTTGCTAAGAAGTGTAGAGGGATAAAAAATGTTGTTTTAGATGTTTTTAGCTATGTGAAGAAGTGAAGGGGGCTGATATACATTGTAACTCCATCAGATTAGTAGGAAATAAATGATCAAGAAATGTTCATATCATAGGTGTTGGGAGGGTGCTCAACATATAAGTCAAAAGGAATTGACCATCCTAGGGGAAAGTGATCTTTGTGGATCAAGTGTTTCACTAAATTTTGGTCAAAAGGACTTGACCATTCTAGGGATAGGTGTTCTTTATGGAGTAGGTGTTTCACTAAATTTTGGTCAAAAGGACTTGACCATCATAGGGGTAGGTGATCCTTGTGTAATGGGTGTTCTAATAAATTCTCATGTTAATAATACCTTATAAGACAAGTAGTCCATGTGTTTTTAGGCTTGAGAGTGGGTTTTATTCCCCATGAGGGTTTCCCACATTAGATGTTGTGTTATGATATGATTCAATTATTCATGATTTGATGGTAATATAGTTGTATATGCTTGTTGTGTTGATTCATCAATGTATATTAATGAATGATAAGTGATCTAAAAGTGAAATATTAGTTGACTAATTCACCCAAACATGTTAGCTTAATAAATCAACATCAAACACTATATATGACCTGCATAAGATGGCATACTAGTTTAGGTGATATTAGGACACACCAAGGGATACAATACTACCACAAGTGCAAATAAAACTAATATAACACACTAAAACTATATATAGGAATCTAAAGATAGTTGATTTATTCACTTAAAAGGTTTATAAATCTCAATTTTGGTAGATTTTCATCATGCCCAAGAGAGGGATCCTATAAATAGCTCTAAAAGATTCAATATATAGAATATGAGAGAGAACTAGCCAAGATATTGGCATAGAAGAGAGAGGAGAAGTCAACTCCACATTTAATTAAGTTAAATTAAATTAGATCTTGTAGCAAATAATCCTTAAGATATCTCTTCATGCTTGATTCCTTGCATGAGATCCTTTTTGGCATTGGATTAAGATGGTGGGCCATATTTCCTTAGAATGCTACACCACAAGTTGGTAAATAAATACACTTGAAGTGAGGTAAAGTTATGTGATGATTATTATTCATGCTTTGGACTTGAAACATGCATTGATTATCTCTCAACTCATGATCAATTAACTTAGAGTGATTGACACTTAAGATAAGTTAACTCCTTCTTTAGTCCTCTTTTACATTATTTAGAAATTGAAGATTAGATTTGCACGTAATTTATATTTGAATACCATATATGTGGTGTGATAACTCCACATAAACTCATTTTATATCCCTTCATCACCAATTTCATCTTCACTTGATTGATCAAATAGGCCTAGTATCTTAACTTCTTGTACTTGATAGCTCTTAAAACCTATATGAAACCATTATAACCTAAAAATATAATACATTTATGCCTTAAACAATTTCTCATATAATTAAATATGTGTTTTTGATGAAGAAACACCTACAACTTAGTCAAACTAGTTGACTAAATTAATATGCATATAATTTGTATAGATTGGCTGATTTGAATGAGTTCATAGAGGAATTTAAAGGCATGTTTTAGAGAATATGATGGTTTGAGGAGAAATTAAAATTTCCAAACTTCACTCTCCATGGATTAGAATCCATTAAACTTCCTTGTACCTTAGTATTTAGAACTTTTTATTCAAAAAAACTCTATTTTCTGCCATGTCTTTACAATTCCATACAACAAAGTACCATTGATAGGAACCTATTAGATTTTAATTAATGTTTTAAAATGTCTTAGGATGATTCATGAGGTTTTTATTTCAATGGTCCTTATAAGAGTTTGGGAGGGTTTTGGAGGTGAACCTTATTAACGATGGTTTATAAAATATAGACCTCCAAACCCAAAAATTTTGACATGAATATTTAGTGTATATAAACCCTCAAATTATTTTATAGTAAATTATTCTCACGTAAAAGGTGTATAAATATATGTACATAATTAAGTTTGATGGTATAGTTTTGAATGCATTCCGGACATACTTATGCTCTTAGCACTTGTTTGTAAACCTCAACCCCTCAACCAAACTCAATCCTTAATGAATTATAACTGCATAGGGTTCTTAAAATCATGTTAATATAATTTATCCAAACTCTTCATATGGTGAAATATATGAGAACTTGATCATGTGGGTCTAATGAGTGTCTTTACCTACATAGTTAGAACTTTCTCTAAAGGACTAATTTGATCTTTCCATTTTTATTCCATGATTTAATTAATCCTCATCTTATTTATATACTATTATTATTATTACACATTTTCATTATCTCATCTTGGATTGATACTGTCTATAAGTGAATTTTGGTGATATAGGCCTTAAGACTAAATTCTAGGCCTAATTGACCAAATCTAAGTTTTAGGGTCTAAGGTGACTGTAGTTGGATTTGAGGGATTTAAAATAATTTTTTCACATTAAATTTCACTTCATATTACCTAATTTTTCTTCCTAAACTCCATTTTACCTTACTGACTCTTATGACTTCTTGTAGGGTTTCTTTGTTAATTAGCCTATGTAACCCTTAGTCACTGAGTCTACTTACTACCACTTCCATCATAAGTATCTAAACATCATAAAACATTGACATACTTTTAAAAATATATTTTCAAGTTGAATATATCCTTAAAAATTATCTTAAAAATTAAGGTTATTAAGAACTCATAGGTCTATTATAACTTTCTTAATTAGCTAGCCCTCAAGAAAGTTATAACAGACATAATATTTCTTAAGATCTCATAAATCTGTTATAAATTTCTTGATACCTATAGATTTAATAAATATTAACATTATTATCATGTATATAATGAATAATAATCACCATTATCTATGTTTAAAATATATAATTAGGTCTAAAACCTTTTGTTTCTCTTCAAAACCTTTCAAAATCTCATTTACCTCATTCATGACTGTTTGTTGACTACAAGAGGACTGTGTTAAAATAGTGAGAAAATACACCTTTGTTCGGATATCTAGGATGGAATGGGAGGATTTATAAAATCATAAACACCATGTTTACAAAAATTCTTAGTTTTTTTCCACCTGTAGGGATCTAAAGTAACCAATTTCTCCAAGATATGCTTCGTTAACTATGTTTGTACTTGATTGTGTGGATGTACAAAGGACTATGTTTGGGTCATGATTTTATATTTATTTTATAATTTAAAAATTCTATACAAGAATTTTTTTAGGCTAAAAATTCCTCGCACAATTCTCTCTTACCCTTCATTGGTCACCTCTTACCTATGCATCATACCAACACAACATGTCTCCTCAAGAAACCCCATTATGACATGACTATCATACTACTATAGATTAATATCAAGTGAAATAGAGGTTTTTTTATAATAATTACACCATTAATTTAAAATTTTTATACATGTTAATTTATTTTAAACCTTCTTCTTATTCTCTTTCATAGTATATTGACTCTTCAAATAAGGTTTTTAGGCCTTTACACAATCATAGTCCTTATAATAAGATTGTATTATATTGTCATGAATTTATAGTAATTTTTATGATCTAAATAAGAGATTGAATATTTAAATTTCATGTTTTATTAGTTAAAATATATCACAATTCTCATTCTTGAGTGGATGGTCTTTAGTTTGTAGTTTAGGGCACATAATTGGCTATGTTAATGACATTTCCATATAATGTGGTTATAGGTGTGTAAATTCAAGGTTGCATTGATTATGATATTTATTTATATTCCATCTATATGGTTATATATGATTTCATAACTCCTTGTTCTATTGAAACATTCTTTTGAACATGAAATGCCTTTATAGACCACTATGTTCTTATCCTGATTACCAACCTCAATAATAAGCTTATGTTTTCATGGTTTTAGGTGAGTGTTATTGAATTTAGATGACTATTTTTTAGTAATAAAACCTATGGTTGATACAAACTTTACAATATTTATGAGAATAATAAAGCATGAAAAAACCTTATGAAACCAAAGATCATGACAAGATCCTTTTGTCCTTGAATTTGACTGTCATCATGCTTGAAGTATCCTTTACTCAACTACAGTTGGTAATTTTCTTAGGTTTATGAAATAAAATAAGTTTATATCTCCTTTAGGTCTATTATTTATGCATAACTTATATTCATTTATTTTATAAAACTATCTTCTTTATATGTTCACCATTCCTCCTTCTTGAAAATAGGTTTTCTCTCGTATGCTCTACTATGTTTAATTGATTGTAGGTCCTTGTATGAACTATAGTAGGGTATAAAGGTGATTTATGGAGTTTGAGAATAGGTAAAACTATTTTAAATATCCTTCACTTATATAATTATATCTATAGTCTCTATAACCTCCTTGAAGGTCTATATACTTGAAGTCTCCTTAATAGCATTATCCACCTTCTTGGTTGTAGCTTGTGCTTGAAGATAGTTATAGGTCTCTATTTGTTCTATTTAATCCATTAAATAAATTGACATGTGTTGTTATTAATATACCCCAAAATTCATATCAAATTCATGCTATTCATTCATTTATTTTTCCCAACTAGCCTCCATGAGCGTAGATAGGACTTAAGACTAGACTATCATGACACTTGACTATTGTAGCCTAAATATAGACATATAGGAGTCTCAAAAGACACTTGATTTTTCAATTATTAGAGTATCCTTGGATTATTTTATGAATTAATTCATAATATGGGTCATGAAACCTTCATTTATTTCCAATCTTCACTCAATATTGATTTTATGACAAAACATCTTAAAATATTATGACCTTTATCAACTGTAAATGACTATGAAGGTCACCAAAAATGATATGATCCTTATCCTTATTCTATTTTATCTTGATGAGATAATTTTAGAATATACCTTCAAGGAGGTATCTTATAGCCTCTCCTTTTGTACTTTCATGAGAAAGTCCATTATTATGTTTTTTTATGATTATAAGTAGTAATTCTTGGATGCTTAATAGGGTCTCTTGACTTTCATATCTTCGTCTTCACAATTATTATGTTTTATACCACTTGAATAACTATGATAATGTATTTATGGAGTGGATATGAATTAAAGTGGTAAGGAATGAATGGATGGTGTGAAAACATGAATGGAGGGTTGAAAGGAGCATGATCATAGTGATAATGGTAATGAAATATAATGATAATGGAGATGAAACAAAATGGGGTGATAAGGATAAAAGGAGTATACCAAGATAGTTTAAAGATATGAAAGCATGAGCATACCATCCACCACATATATAAATTTGGATTCCATTGAAGTAGGATAATAGAATAAAATTTAAACTTAGGAATATGCTATAAACCTTAACAAATGCAAAAGACCTTAACATTTTCTAATCAGTGACTTTTGAGGACTCTTTTGAGATCCATTAATGGCCTCTTGATATGAATATTTGTGTTAAAATTTTGATAATATTTATTTTAATACATAATAACATCAATTATAATCATCAATAAGAATTCATAACAACTTTGAAACCCTTTCTCTCTCTCTTAAATTGTACAATTATTTTTCATATGCTTGTAGATTGTAGAATTGCACTCTTTTGAATTCTTGAGATCTATTTATCCCTCACACATGTGTAACATAGATAATTAATTCCACGAAAATTTTAATATTACTCTTTAAAATCTTCAAAACTTGGAATTTTTTTTATTGTGATGCCCTGATGAAGAGAAATTTAGGAAAATTGATTGCCTGCTTGGATGAACGAGCCAAAATGAGTGCCTTGAATTTAAAGGGATGGTTCACAAAGGAGAGATGTAAAATTTTAATTTTTTTTTATCTATATGTAATATATCTAATACTAATTTCTCTAACCAAAATTACAAACCTAGATATTCTCTTTCATGGCCGTACCACCTGCAAACCTGAAGGGCTCTCCCTACATGTAAACAAGAAAGATAACTAGAGGGAACTAGTTTTGGGTCTGATTTGGATATTAATTACTTGAAATTATTATAAAAAAACTTGATATACCCTAATATTTCTATTTTTGGCCTCAACTATATGAAATGGTTGTATAATTTTGTACTTTGCATGAAAACTACATTGAAAATGAGCTTTTCTTGCATATGTATTCAAACTTAAGTCATGAACTGCCAATTTAGTACATTAAGAGGATAAAAAATAGTATTTATTCATGTTATATCAAGTTTTAAGTATTTTTACATTCTTTTATGGGCCAAAATTGGCATATAGGATCCTTTTGTGACGTTTTCCAAGCTTATAATTTCATTAAATGCCCTTTTCAAAGCATAACAATTTATAATTAAGGTAATTACATGTAAGTGAATGTATTTAAAAGTATTTTGAATAATTTTATGGTATTTTTAAACCATATCTCATATTTTAAGACCAATTTTTGTCCTTTTAGGCAATAAAATACATAATTTTCAAGGAAATTAATCACTGAAGAGGTTTGAAATAGTACTTTGAAAAGTTTTGGATTATATCGGTTTGTATTTGGCCTTGAAGGATAAATTAAAAATAGGTAACAAAAAAAATTAGTGATACTAGATTCATTTTATTGAGTGTATATATAGTGTCATTTTCTCATGTAGTGACACGTAAAATATTGTAATTTAGGTCAACACTAGGGTATGGCTCTAGTTTTGACACAAATTGATGGATTGCATCTAATCTCATAGTTAATATGTAAATATAACATTATTCTCAATATATTGGTTTTCATCATCACTCTCATCATTATTATTATCAATGCAATTGAATATGGAGCTATAGTGTTGTAAACTTATGCCCAATGTCATGAAATCAAATGTTTTGTCAATGAATATTTTTTCAATTGAAAATAAGCACAAATACTCCATGTTGATCTAAAAAACGAATTTAAATTATTATATGATTAAATATTTATTAATTATTTTCCTTTTCTATTAAAAATATATTGATAAAAAAACATTAACTTGAGTTTTTTGTGTTTGATAATTTTAAGAAATAAGGAATATATGAATTCTCTTCCTCACCTTGGATGTTTTGATATGTAATAACATATTTAATGGAATTAAATTTATTTGAAAATTAACTTGATTCATTTTATTTAATTATGTTAAATGTCCACTCTTTACAACTCATTCCATATGAGTTATGTTTTAAATTGCTTATTTTCATAGGGAAGTCTGACTTGGACATGTGTCTTCAATATAATTTATAATGGGAAATTTCATTATTAGTTAGTTTATTAATTTTTAATAATGATATTTTTTCATTTATTAAAACAAGTCATCCTTTTAAGAGTGCAAAATTATTTCCACATTGATGTTGCAACATCCCTATTTATTTTACATATGCTAGTGGAACTATGTCTCATACATGGTGCTCTTTTATTAATAATTTAATGTTATAAATATTATTTATATGGGAATGAGATATCATTAAAATTGGAAATTTAAAATTGAATCAAAAATCTGTAAAGGTACACATACCAATCACACTGTGATTTTTATCTTTGACAATTAAATCTTTAGGACACTAAAAAATGTGACATGTATCTTGGTGAAACGGGTTTGAATAATTTTTTTTATATTATGTATAATATGAATCACATGATCATGAAAAATGTAATTCTATAAATGGGTTTTATAGCCTAAAATGCAATACATTTTAAAAAATATTGTGCTCAATACATCATGAAGATGTAAACAAATGGGATGTGACCATGTAGGGTTATCAAAATGAGTCTTAAACCCAAAAAATAAAATACTTTGTTGAAACTATTGTGAAACTATGAGGATGTGAATGGATGAAAATTAACATAGCTCAGATGAATCAAGCTTCATAGTGAATAAATTATAATATAGATTAAAATTTATATGGGTTAGAGTGATGTGATTTCATAAAAAACATGACACATAGATCTTAATGGCACATAATCCATAAATAAATATGAATGGGTGTGAATATTCAAAAATATGATGTGTGGTGAGGACCAAACATTCTATTGTGAAAGAACACTTATGCATAGTGAAATGTTCTAAAAATAAGACACAGAGATCTCACATCATCAAGTTAGTCAATCTAATTTTTAATATACATATGAATGCATGTGACTTAATGTGACTAAGTTAAAATATGATGATATGAAAACCAATATTAAAAAACTCAAATCAAGTATCTTACTTTAAATTAATAACAAGTTCTAAATATTATAGTTACATCCAATTTTAGGGATCATAAATAGAGGTGGGGGGGGCAGGAATGGGTTACTTTTAGGATATAATGAGTCATATTCTAGCCTCATCATATATATTGTATTTAACAAATCAATATGTTATTATCCATAATTGTTTTCTCATTATATTTTTTATGCACTTATACTTATTGACATGGCTTTCCTTTCAAAGTCTTCTCTTTTCTACTTTAACTACATGTTGATGCCTTTTATCCACCTTTTCCTCATTGATCCTTCTATCTATGCCTCATACAATCATAACTTTATGATTTATCCCTTATCAAATAAATTAAATTTACTATCATGGCTTCACTTATTCCTTTGATGATTCTCATATATATATATATATATATATATATATATATATATATATATATATAGTGCATATTTCAATTCCATCTCTCCTCTTGACTAGATGCACGTGAAGAGGAGAGATGGAATTGAAATATGCACTATATATATATATATATATATATATATATATATACATATATATATACATATACATATATATACATATATATGTATATATATGTATATATATATATATATGTATATATATAACATATATATATATATATACATACATATACATATATATATATATATATACATATACATATATATATATACATATATATATATATATATATATACATATATATATATATATATATATATATATATATATATATATATTGACTAGATGCACATGAAGAGGAGAGATATAGTGCATATTTCAATTCCATCTCTCATCTTCACGTGCATCTAGTCATATTTATGTTAGTTGCCTCATGTTTGGAACTCTGTTAGCCTTTATTTTATTTCCTCTAAAATCTTATTATTGATGTTATAAACCATTATATATCCTAATATATTCTATTTACTCTTATAAAAACTCTTATATCCTTATTTAGTTTGTCCTGATACATTCACTTATGCTAGCTACCTCAATGCTTGGAACTTTTCTATCCTTAGTTTCTCATAATGAAACACATATTATTAAGGATATTATTTTATATTAATTAATTTTAGTGTTATTATAGCCTTTATCACCACTCAATAAAATTATTCTTCTTCCTTATTTGGAATGTATGTTGATTATTAAAAAATTATATTAGCTACCTTGACATTCATTACTCTACTAACCTTAATTTATCTATAAGAAACTCCATCCTCAACAATAACCTACTGTACCTTATTTAATCCATATAATATATGATTCCTTCCATACTATTTTAATTTGTGTTATTCCATTGTGTAAATTAAGTATCCTTTTGCTTAATTCCATGGCATCCCTACCTCTAGGTTTTGATTCATGACCTATAGGCCTATCCTATCTCACTATTATTCATCTCATCCTATGCATCTAGAAAATTCTCCATTTTATTAAATTTTGTGTCATCAAATATTATCTTCCTCTTATAAATCCTCTATTATTTTTTACCAAATATTCTTGTCTTTGTTAGTGTATTCTTTTTCCTTTCATATTTTTTCCTACACATTTATTTCTAGCTTACTAGGTGATTTTGTGTACATTAGGGAAGTTTATACCACATGTATGAGGATGTTGGATTTATATACTTATTCCACCTATTTTGGGTAAGTTATTCCCACATGCATGATATGGTCTGGATTCAAATATCTCCCATTTATATATGTACCTATTCACCTAGTCATGCAGATGCGAGGTGATTTATTCATATGGACACTCAAAGGATTTCTCATTGTACAATATATTTGTGTATAATATACTAAGATATTGTTTGATAAATAGATATATGGTTTTTAATATGGTATTGGTTTTTATATTTGACATTGAGTGAGATTTTTCTAAACTATTTCATGGTATAAGAGTTTTGGAATTTTCTTGGAATCCGTTATCGATAGCTTCGTGCCCACTCTCTACTAAAAATTACTCCTTGAACTAGTTTGATTTATGGATATTTTTTTATTTCAATATATATATATATATATCAATGTTTTTTATTATTATTTTTAAGTTTTGATCTTTATTATCTAGGAATAATGGATAATTTAATTGGAATTTCTATGGTCAGATTTGATTTTTTATGGATAGCTTGAACATATCATTTGTTGGGATAGTTTTTACAAGGGTTTGTTTTTTTTATATACATTTTTTATAATGTGGAGAAATCCATATTTATAAAAAAAATATTAGAAATTATTATTTTATTTTTGTGGTATTATGTTTGGATGTAGGATATAACACCCCTAACATTTTTTTTTTACTAGTTTTATATTAGATTATAGTCTATAACACCATGAACATCAATTCTCTTCTAGTTTATTTATTTGACCAGTGTGTCATCACAAAAGCTACATGTATTTTCCATAAACACCTAAATTTGTTTTCCATATAATAACACCATTTATTTTATGTATAAATTCTACTTGCCATGATGGTCTATAGAATTTCTCATTTTTATGGGTGGGTCTATTTCATTGTACCACCTGTGAGTTTTATTTACCTAAAAAAAATGTCATGTTCTGTCAAATTTTTTTTACTTTCACAATAAGGATTTAAAATTACACATTTTCCTTTTTTTAATTTCACATCAAGGTAGTGATGGTCAACATCATGTCAATTTCTAACCAACAAAAATGGGCACTATTCATCAAAAATTTCCCTCCCTTTTATGGGTGATGTCACTCTCACATCAATAAAATCAACTAGTCATGGGGGGGGGGGGGCTTAATTTTTTATTCCTACTAGTCGTGGCTTAAAGTTTAGCCCTTAAAAAACAACTAAATCTCTCCAAGAAACTAAACTTTTTCCAAGCATATAAATTTTGTGAATTTTTATTTGACCCATTTATGAAAGGAAATGTGTATTAATTATAAATTTTTATTGACAACTATAATTGAGTGTTACTTTTTTTAAAAGTGTATGTTTTTTAATTTTTGATCAAGTAGTGTCATTTATTTTATAAAACACACTAAATTATAAAGTTCCAATTTTGAGGGAGGAGGGGGATAATACAATAGCCATGGGGTGTTTTATATTTCAACCTTGTTTATCTTAATGTACATGTGGGGATTTGAATATTCACCCAATTTACACTACCTTACTTTCTGGAGAAACTCTCATTATTTGTGATGAATTCTTTGATAGGTCAATAATTTGCCTATTTGGAGCTATTTTGGTGTATATTATGTCTTACTTATTTTCATTGGTTGTTTTTTGAGATATATTATACATTAAATAAATTATAAAGTGACATAAAATATTTATATACTTAGTATAACTTCATACATGTGTACCTTAGTTTGTGCACCCTTTAATATTTCACTTGACAGTCTCTCCCATCACCACTAGGGCCATCTTCCTAAGATATTTTATCTATATCTTCAACACTCATTTTTGGTATTTGTCATTACCCTAAAGCTTATCTTATAGATATGTTAGTTAATCCCAATTTAATTTTATATTATTTAATAGTTTGATATCATCTTTCTTCTTGTTTTAGAGTTATTTTGGTGCATACAATATCAGTTTGTTAGTGTTTGAGTATTGGACGTATCCCACTCATAAATAGTTTTTCATCCACTCCACCCACATAGAATTATGTGGGGGTGTATATATAATTATTATTTGGGTATTTATCATCCATTTCACCTAATTTATTAATGGTTTTTCAACCAATTTATTATAGTCTTTGACTACACATTCCTTATTTTTTCTTCCTTTGTTGTTTTTATAGCCTTGTTTAGTAGTTGTGTGTTTTTGTGCACTTGTAAATTTTGCACATCTTTTGAGTGTTTTCTAAATTCATCCTATGTACATGGGTATATTATTTAGGAATTTTTTTGTATCTTATATAATTTTTTTTGTCTTAGTAGTATTCTTGGTGAATTTTTATGTAGTGACACTAGTGTGGCATCCACACCAATATTTATTTGAATTTCTCACCATTTTTAGTCCACTTCATTAGATACTATAATTATCATCTTCTCCTATTTTACCATTAACGTAGGGTTTTTAGGTAATATTTCCTTGGTTTCATCATTCTACCAGTATTATAGAGTGCAATGTTCATGTTAAGTGATCCTTGTATTCAACACCATTCCTAATTTGACTTGGAAATTACAGTGAATCAACATCCATGTATTCTAAAAATATGGATTGTCATCCATAAGTACACTTGGATTCACCTACATAATTTTTTTGGTACATGGGGACCTAATCAGGTCTTATTTCTAGGACAGATTTCCTTTATGCACCTAAGCTACACTCAAGGGGGGTATTAGTGTAGCCTTTTTCATTTCATGGTTTTTATTAGACATTTGTTATTATATTGATTAGGTTATTTTTCTATACATTGGGTAATTTTATCCCACTTATATTAGGAAATTATCTTGATGTATTTATTCCACCTATTTTGTGGAATTTAATCCCATGTGCAAGGTATGGTTGGGAATTGCCTATCTTTCACCTATATATGTACCTACTCACCTAGTCATTCAAATGTAGGATGATCTATTCATATGGAAACACAAATTCTTTATCACAAATTCATTTCTTTACTATCTCTTATTCTCTTAAAATTATCTCTAGATCTTTTCCATGCTACCCTACACACCTCACTCCTATAGAGTCCCCTACACTCTTTAGCATGAAATTGTGTTTAAAATCCATGAAAAAATTCATCTCCTTATTTCGTTATTATTAATTAAATAAAATTTATGCATCATATTCTAGATATTATATCACACACCTCCAAATCTTTGAGTGTTATCTCATGCAAGTCTCTTCCTACTCTTCTGTGAAAACTCTCTATCTGATATATATTATTATTTGTGTTATTATTCCTATAATTAATTACATATGTATATGTTTTTTCTCCACCCATCCAAACTTTATGGAGAACCTTTTATTAGCACTTTATACCCATTATTTTTTATTATAACATCATATATTATATTAGTGGTTATTCTCTTCATGTTTGTGTTGGTTTCCTCTGATCAAAGATTTTTCATGCACTCCTCAGTTTTTATCTACACTCAAATTATTGAGATAGATTATTTCATTAGTTCCATTTATAATATAAATTATTTTTTTATTTCCTACCATTGGTGATTCACCTAAATTTTATATTATTTCTACATCTTACTACCATTAATTGATGATTACACCTGTACTTCCTCTCTTTATTTCTAGCACTCATGTATCTCTAATTAAGTATTTTATCAGTGGTCTTATTATCTTGAAACTATATACCTTAGATCAATGATTGGTCATTTCTATTATATTATCATTTACACATGGACTACCTCATATTGAAAATTTGATTTTATTTTATTCTCAACTACATCATGTCCAATGATCTATCAGTACTCAACATTTTAGGCCACCAATTTTTTTACTTCACTAGTGAAATCATATGTAGGCACTCTATAATTATAAAAAAACTATCATAAAATATTTCTTGTGATCCTAAAAAATTTCCATACTCTCTAATAGTTTTCACTCAATTAGTTTTTAACCAGTTTTATTCAACATTCTCCACCAGATGCCACATAGTCAAATGTCTATTAGTCCTCTAATAACACTTTGTCTACTATTTTTCTCATTTTAAATGATATATAAATGTTACATTCTAAAACTCCACCATTAATTATATTTGTATCATGGTTACAAGTCTAATATCCATCTCTTTTTCATGTTGCCTCATAGTTGGTGTCCTACCATCCTTCCCTTTTGCATCACTTCACTACATTATTCTACTTGTAGGTCCTTATCCCCTTACATTTCCAAATGTGCATGACCTTTATTTGATCCACATCATCAAATTTAGTGTCTAAATTCTCCATTAAGGGATGATAAGCCACATGAAAAATTAGAGTGCCCAAAATATTTTTAAACTAATTTTATTGACATTAAAATGGTTACATGATATTAGTATATTAATAACTTCACATATGGTATCTTATATTGCTTATAATATTTCTCATATCTCTCTCACTCACTCCCTTAGATCTATATTTTGTTAAAATTTATTTCCTCTCCTCTTAACAAAAAATAATGACCATTGAGAAACTCAAACAACTTTCAAAAACCTATAATGGGATCCAATTCTCATATATATATATATATATATATATATATATATATATATATATATTAGCCCAGTTACTAGCATGTCTATTCAATATATTGACAACTATTCCCAAGAAATATTGGTACCCAAATGTGAAGACTTATGCTAGGGTTTTGACATTAGTTGAATCAAATATACCATTGTATATATTTACATTTATTACCATCATATTAGTTCCAATTCTACTAGGTGTCATCCTTTATAGCTAGCTAATTTTTTATGTGTATTTTTTAATCTCAACATCTGCATGTGTTTAATTATTCCTTAATTCTAGGGTATGTGAAGTGATTTTTATTCCTTACACACACTTTTACTTCAATCATCTCCTTGAAATGTTTTTTCAATTTAAGTTTTCATATACATCATTATCATGCTTCTAATGTTTCCTTGAACATTATTCTGAAATCTCTTTTACATTGTTAA
This sequence comes from Torreya grandis, assembly GCA_037957365.1. NCBI lineage: Eukaryota > Viridiplantae > Streptophyta > Pinopsida > Cupressales > Taxaceae > Torreya > Torreya grandis. Next base: position 652,540 of record JARHVA010006380.1, on the reverse strand, counting down.
TTGGCACCAAGTCATCTTATTATTTATAAAATTCTAAACTTGGTGATATAGGATAGTGAATTTGAATTGGATGCTCCTACATCAGATTTATTTTTATACAACCATAAGCTTTTCATGTCTATATAGGTCATTAAATGGATAAGTAATGGAATCACTATGGTTTCTAGTTATTTATTATTTACCCATTTATTAAGTAACCTCTACATAAGGACATGTTATAATTAAGGTTTCTTTATTTATTATAATTCATCCATGGGTTATCAAATCTATTATGAATGTGTTGTGTTCTAATTCATACCATATATAAACCCTTCTTCTTCCTCTTCTTCCTCTAAATCAACCTCTTCATTAGTTTCAAATTTATTTGTTCTTAGTGATCAAATATTTCCATCATAATGACCTTAGAATTTTTTTTATCGAATCTATTCTTTCTTCCTCTTAGTCTATGAGAGTGTCTTTGTGTGCTAGTAGAGGGCAATCAGGAAGTTATCTACCTTTTATTTAGTTGAGAGGAAGAATATTTATAGTTTTCTTAACTTTCAAGGGTAGTTTCTATGGACACAAATTGTTGAGGTAATTTATGTAGTAATATTAATATTTTTAAGGTTATGTCACATCTCTTTTAAACTAGTACTTTATTCACTATTAGGTTTATAAGGAAGTGATGCACTAAATCCCTATCTTTAGATCTCTCATATTTTATTTCCATCTTCCTTATATAATTAAATAAATAATTGAGTACATTCACAAGGATATTATTCTTTAGATGAGTTATAATATTGAGATTTACAATGTACATTAAAGACTGCATACCTTTGTAGTAGCTCTATTGGTTGATTAAAATGGATAATTAAGGACATGGTGGAGGAAGTGATAGTATTTTGATCCCATGAGAATCACATTGAAAAACATATATTTTAATCCAAAATATATGGAATGTTGTGTTACAAATTGGTCTTTATGGCCATATTTCCCATTTGGTTAATAAACCTTTTATTTATTATAAAAAATAACCTATTAAAATAAATTTAACTCATTTCATTAGAAAAATGTCATTTATTATTATTATTTTAAAATAGATAATAATATCCATGTCAACCCTTGTAAATTTATCTATTAATGTCATCAAAATGCATTCTAAAACATAACCTCTATATTCAAGTTACTTATATGTTCAGTGTGGTCATAAAGATCCACCAATATAACATCACCTCCCATTTATTTTTTGTTTACTTTCCTTAGTAGATAAATAATTTAAATTTTCATAGTTATAAATGTCTATTGGTAGTTTTAGAGCGTCATGAACCCTAAACATTTAATGTGTGAGTATATGTTTCCAAAATTCAATCACATATGTATACATTTCTATCAAAAAATTTACATACTTACATTATGTTTATCTAGACAACTAATTATTATTTTTTAGTGTAATAAGTCGAGGACCATAATAATAAGAGATCAACTTATACCTTGAAAAAACTCATAATATTACACTTTATTAAAATAATTCAATATTAGTAATTCCACTTTACCTATGTAATTTTAATATTAATTTTGATTATTTAATAATAAAAAATCAATACATAATGATACCATCATTATCAATGATTTGATAACAGATAATGGTTGACACAAGGAAAATTTAAAGGAACTATTGTCCTTTCACTAAAAGACTTCCATTCCATAATTTCAAAATAAATATTATTAAGTTATTAAAGATATCCTACAACAAGATCATCAAAATACAAGTAAATGATTACTTATGTGTAATTATCTAAGCCATGAGACCAAGTAGTTCAAAACATGACTCATACTTATCAACCTATCTATTTTTCTAATAGAAAAAAGTTAAAATATTTCTAAATAATAGCAATGATACCCTCATATTATTAAATAATAGTGGACATTCCTTATTAATTCTCAACTGAACATTTTTTAACCTTAAAGTAATTTGACATTAGTTGAGATCATCCTTGATGAAAAAATTGGGGTTTTAATCAAAATTTCCTTGCTAAAATAGATGTGTAAATAATATTAATCATTATATAGAATTACCATATCATTACATAATTACATCTAAGTAATATATATATTACCATAATGAAGTGGGATATTCCATCCACTCCTATCAATATCAATTCTATGACATATTTAAATACTTGAAAGGTTAAATCACTCTATGAGATAATCCACTTACTTTAATATTAAGAGTAAAAGAATAATGTGCACATTAATTAATAATATTTAACAACTATATTTATTTGTATTGTACTAAGTAAATCATAAATTGCATTTTTTTTATTACCTAATTTTATCATTGTCTATGATTTTGTATTATCACTATTTATCTATAAAATAGTTCAAGCAGAGAATCATTAAACTCATGACTTAAGAATTAACAAGTCATTTATAAATATTGGATGGTTTGATTTAAAATATTTTATTATTTTTTCACCTTTGTCATAATCAAACATTATTGATAAGAATTAGTTTGATTAGAGAGTTGAGTTAATTTTTAATCTTAACCCACATGAAATTTCTTTCAAGTTGAATGACTTAATCAAAAGTAAATTGCCACCAAACAATGGTTGCAACACACACACACACACACACACACACACACACACACACACACACACACACACACACACACACACACACACACACACACACACACACACACACACACACACACACACACACACACACACACACACACACACACACACACACACACACACACACACACACACACACACACACACACACACACACACACATCTCTCTGTGTGTGTGTGTGTGTGTGTGTGTGTGTGTGTGTGTGTGTGTGTGTGTGTGTGTGTGTGTGTGTGTGTGTGTGTGTATTATGATTATAATACACAATAACAATACTATATATGTATTGCATCCATCATTTGGTGGCAAGTTATTTTTTTATTGTGTGTGTGTATGTGATATATATATATATATATATATATATATATATATATATATATATATATATATATATATATATATATATATATATATATATATATATTGTGTCACATATTGATTTCTCTCTAAGTTGAATAAACTATTTGATCTGTGTATTATATGGTTGATTAGTTGGTTAGCTAATATTTTATTAAGCTTAATGACATATGATAATTATGGGAGATTTTTTGTTGCTTAATTTACATGATTAGATGATATGAGTTAGTATTTATTTTAGATTTTATACTTTTTGATCATGTTTGATTAGTTGTACATCATTATTTATTAGATCTAACGATGTTTTTGGATAATTGCCTTTATTTCATGAGGTAGATGCAAGATAGATTCATCCCTCATAATGTAATGTATGAATATTATCATCGAATAGGGTGGTTTAGATGGAGACATTGGGGGATGATAGAGAACGATACCAGAACCCTTTCACACACAACTTAATATATCATGTTTCATAATTAATTATTTGATATAGATAGTGCAACATGTTTTGTGTACTTTTATTTAGGTGATTGTTAATATGCTTTCTCATATAATCTTGATTGTTGATGATGATCATGTTAACTATTTGAGTGATTTCACTAGTTTTGTGATCATACTAGGCTATCTTATATAATATAATTGTATGACTGAATGAGTGAATTTGGTTATGTTTTACTTACCTTAATGCCTTGTTAGGTATGGTTACATAGTATGATGATATGATGTTTTAATGGATTTCATTATTGTTATTCGATAATAATAATAATAATAATAATAATAATAATAATAATAATAATAATAATAATAATAATAATAATAATAATAATAATTAGTATTATTATTATTGTTATTATTATTATTATATATGTTAAATCTATATGATTAAAGATATAAATAACATTGTTTTTAAATATCTTTATATTCAATTTAACTATATGACCCAAGATTTGATTATCATAATATATTAATACATTGTTTTAATTGAAAATGATTTTAAGAAATCATTATATTTTCTAGGTATGTTTATGGATAAACATAGTGACATAGAACTATAGTCTTATAATACCTAGGAGTATTGTCATGAAATTTAATCTTTATTCAATTGATAGATGTTGCATGGAAATACAATGATTATTGACTAAGATAGTCATTTCATGGAATAAAATTGGGGACTATGTGACTTGGTTTAGTTTTTTTTATTTTGAAAAGTTGATGATTTTTTGTTAAGTCAATGATGTGCAAATTTTATACAATATAAAATGATAATATGAAATTATTTACAAGTATCAAGATAATTAAGATTTCTAATCATTTGTTGACTCTAATTTAACCATCATTTGGCAAGAATCATGGGAGCTGGCTATGATGGCATGGTGGCAGAATGTAAAGTTCTATTGAGAAAATTTAGCATGCATTTTATTAATCAATTTTGACTAACATTAATGGAGGGTAAAATAGAGAAAATGGAGATGATGGAGAGAAATAAAGAGGGAGTAAAAAAGAAGTGTTAGATGACACAAAGACATATACAAAATTTTAATCAAAGAGAAAAAAGATTAAAAGATTTGAAGTTTTGAAATTTTAGCTTACTAAGACAAATATTTAGGTCAATTTTGTACTTGAATTACTATGTGTTAGTGTTAGATAGACATTTAAATTAATTTATAGAATAATTGGTTTTTATTCATTTGAAATGAATTATAAAAAAATAAATAGGGGTCGTATGCAGGGCCCTATGAAAGGCGTAGCCTCCACATAAACCTACATCAAAACCATTAATCCCATAGGGTAAAGGGTAGGGTCGTACATGTTTGGCTTGTTTAAATTCATCATTGCAAAGACTCTACTTTTAACCCCTTGCCAATTCTAAAATAACTATAAGTTTCATTGAATTATTATATAAGCTATTATAGCATTTTGTTTAATATATATAATCAATTTTTATAAATGGGTATACTATATATATATATAACTTTATTTGACTGTGTAAAAATGGAAATTGGGATATTTTATTATTATCTTAGGAAGTATATATGTATATATATTATTATAGGTAGAGGTGTGTATGTATACCCTACATGACTTTGATGGCCTAGGGTATATATACACATCTCTGTGTGTGTGTGTGTGTGTGTGTCTATACACACAGATATATATATATATATATATTCACACACACATCATTATATATGATAATATATAATATGACATGTAATAACATTTATAATAACTAAATCATTTTAGGGTTGTTTTGTTATGACATCGATTGGATATTTTATGATTTGTTGTATGCAATAAATAAGGTAAATAAACCTATGAGTATAGTTATGTAATTATAAATAAATATAATCTGTATTCATTAGGTTATGATTTTATTTTATATTTAAAAGAGTTAAAAAAAAATTGGGTTTGATTTCATATTAAATGACTATGTCAAACTATGAAATGTGTTTAAAATATATACCATAATCAAATTAGTTGATTTGTATAATGAGTAGGGATTTTCTAAAATCACATAGACAATGATATATTGTGGAATGATTAAAAATTCATTTGTGTTGAATTATTGATAGTTGGTAATTTATATTTACTTAATTCAACTGTGTCGAATACCAATATGTTTGGTTTATATAGATAAACACATGACTATATTAAAAATTTATCTAATGGGTTTATGCATTGGATTTGTAAGCAAAATTAACAATGAGGTTAAACATAGAAGACTGAGCATTGGTTAGGTCAATAGACTAAGAATGGATTGAGTAGATAAAAACATAAAATTATTATGTCTTTCAATTTTAAAATAATGAATATAAACTTGATTTGGAGTGCATTTGGTTTGATAACCTTGCATAAATAATAGTCTATGTAATATGTGTTAGCGTAAATCCTAAATCATAAATTGATTCGTCATTATATTTAAGTTTGAAACAATACATGTTGAGTGTTCTATTAGATAAAAAGAATATGTTTTACATAACTTATGTATGCTTAGAGTTTATAATGAATGAGTTCTTAAATATTATAATGTATGTTCTCTAAGTATAAATGTATGAAGCATATAGGTGTTTAGGATATTCTTATATAAATATAAAACATTACTCCATATCGAGATGTTTGCTTACTATGTATATTATGTGCATTATTTCACATAATAAATATTTAGAAATATATGTTATATGTTGGATGTTTGGTTGAAATTATTGGTTTATGGAATTTAATTGTTAAACCATAGATGTTTTATAATTGATAAAATATTGGATTTTGTCACATTTGGGAAATGTGAACAAGTTTTCAATTAGACTTAAATAAATAAAATTTAAAGGAATAAATTTAATAGCTACATAGTGATATTAAGTAACCGGTAGTCTAAACAAGATTCTTACTCAGATGGAAAGATTCTATTGAGGACTATATATTAATTCTATTTATTATTTTATAATAAATTAATGAATCATAGATTCATTACATTTCATTTGATGGACTAAATGAATGAAAATGATAATTCCATACTTATCATATTTAATCTACTGATAGGGAACATTCTATTAAAATCTATTGGTTTTTATATTATTTTATATTTTACTAAATCTCGCATTCATGAGACTAATTAAGTACTGGATGGATTCCACTAAGTTAATTAGTGATGTCAATGTAAGATAAGGAGTAATTTAATCAAGTGATTTGTATGAATTTGAATAATCTTAGAGATAATTTATTATTCAAAACTTTAGCAAAAGTAATGTTTGATAAACATTGTCATTTCATATGTTGATATAGTTTTCATATTCATGTGATATCATGTTAAAATTATTTTCTTTATGATACAAATTATGTATTAGATATCTTCAAACACATAGGTTTTGATTTATTACTATGGATTCTTTCACCATCATTATTTACCCATTCATGAAGGTAGGGCCATCCCCTTATTGGGAGACAGTGAGGGGGATCTATGGTCCATGGTTGGTGTGGAAAACCACTCAGATGATGCTCTCACTCCTAGCTAGAGTACCATACTTGAGACTATGCTTGAGATTATAGATTAATACTTGAGTCATGGAGACTCTGATCCATGGATATTTCTATCATGTTTTGAAATATTATTATTTATTTATAGAAACTATAACATTTATACATTATAATTATAAAATAATGGCTATAATATTGTATCAATTGTGGCTAAATTTATACTATTCATTTATTATTAGATGCATTATCTATTATTGTTTTAGTATTGTTCATGATTTTTATATCTATTTATGGTGATCATTAGCTAAGTGGATTAGCTATATACCTTTTTTGTTAACTAAAATAATATAGTTAGTTAAAGATCACTAGTTAGGTTTCTCATGGTGAAATATATATGTTGAATATAATTAATTTAAAAAAAATATCATTGTTATATTTCAATAAAACCCAATGGGGTTGGTACATTGTGCTATTAGAGATGAGGCTCAAAATCTTAGAATTAATCTGTCCACTAATGCAAACTCATTATCCTAATAATAAAGAATAATAATGGTGTGAGATAGACCAAGAGGTGAAGGTAATTTAATTATGAAACCCCCTATTGACCCAAATCATTTTACCCTTGAGTAAGCTACAAAGTTGGACCAAATCCTTACAACTATGAAAGAGACTAGGGATTGAATCATGGATGTAGAATAGGAGAAACATGGTCATGAATAGGAAAATGATCATGAGGAACCTAAAGAGCATCCTAATGACCAAGAAAATCTTCAAGATTAGAGGCATGAGGAAGTAACATAGGATGCACGAGATTGATTAACTATATAATTAGCATGAGATATGAAAAATGTGAATCCACCCAAGTTAGATGCAACTATATTGGGGCATGGAGATGTAGTGTGGCCAATAAAAATGGAGAATTATTTTGAGATTTATATTTATTATAAAGTCATTATAGTATTCAGGGGAGCTTATCAACTTGGTGGTCAGGAAATGACCTGGTGGGCAAATAAAAAGCCTAAGATGTACCTCAACTCAACAAACACCACTTAGGAATAGTTTATGACATTATTTACACCATGATGTCTTCCACATCTATAATTTGACCAAAATCTTACATATTTTCATAATATTAAGTAACAAGATTTGGATTTGCCTATGAAGGAATATTGGGATCAATTCACCAAGATTCTTAAGTATATACCTTAGTATCAGATTGATAAAAGGTTCAGAATTAGAAAATTCATGATGGTATTTAAACCCCAAATTAAATCTTAAGTATATGTGTATGGTATATCTACCATGGATCATGTGTTAGAGAAGGTGGTCAAGCAGGAATTGAAACTAAAATATCTTGCCCAAGTCATAGATAAGTTCAAAAATAAATTTGTAAATTCTAAACCAAATTTCAAGAAGAATAAATATAAGTACAGGAGTGGAGATTCCAAGGGTTAGTTCAAGAATTAGAGCATCAAATTCAATAGTGGTTCAATAAAAAAGAAACCTAGTAACGATTTCAAGGGAAACTAATAGAATGAGAGGAAAGGACTAGTTGGAGGTTGATTCATTTGTGTGTGTGACAAATTTTCTCAAAAATGTCCTTAGGATAAGCCTAAAAACAAGGGTTTAGTTTATCATCAAGGTACATTTTTGTAGTGGATTCATTCAGCTATTGATAATCGATAGGTTGAGTATCAAACTTTGCCAATATAACTGTTAGGTATTTTTTTCAATCATATAGTTTCTATTTTGATTGATACAATAGATATAGAATGTTTCATTACTATTAGGATACATAATAAATTATTTTTAGAATGTTTCAAAGGTTAAATATGACAAGTGTTTAGTCGAAGAAAATATTAGGTTTATTGAGTGCACAATGTTAGTATATCTTTATGTAGCATCATTGGGATCATATGATGTGATATTAAGAATTAATTATATTATGAATCATAAAGCAAAGGTTGATTTTTTTAAGAAGGTTGAGTGTCAAGATGATTTCAAAAATTAGACACAACTTCAAGGAGAGAGAAGGAAGTTGAAGCTAAGGCAAATCTTTATAATTAAACTCAATATAACACAAAGGTATGTAAGACATTTATCATTAATATAAATGAGATGGAATAATAAAAAGAACCATTTATCAAAAATTATCCTTTTTTGAGAAAATTTCATGATGTGTTTCTATAAGAATTACCTAGATTTACACCTAAGCACGAGTTTAATTTCTCAATTCATATCATACTCAGATCAGAACCATAGTCTAACTTTCCTTATAGAACGATAACCAATGAATTGGTTGAATTAAATGCACAACTTCATGAGTTATTATAGAAAGGGTTGATTTGAAAAAGTGTATGACCATGAGGTGCTCCAATTATCTTTGTTAATAAGAAGGATGGTACTCTATGCCCATACATAGACTACATGATTTTGAGTATTGAAATGATTAAGAAATGATATCTATTTCCATGCATTATTGATCTCTTTGATCAAATGTCAGGGGCAATAGTCTTTTCTAAGATTGATATTAGATTAGGGTATCACCAGTTGAGGATCTGTAAAGAGGATATTCTAAAAATAAAATTCAAGACTCGATATGGGCACTATGAGTCCAAATGTTACCATTTGGATTGACAAAATTCTCCAACAACATTTATGAATCTTATGAATAGTGTGTTTAGAGATTTCCTAGATTGTTTTGTATTAGTATTTATTGTTGACATCCTCATTTATTCCAAAGATTGTTTTGTATTAGTATTTATTGTTGACATCCTCATTTATTCCAAAGATGAGGAAGAACACTTACAACATCTAGAATTGGTTTTTCAATGTTTGAAGAATCATAAATTATATGCAAAGTAGTCTAAGTGTGCATTTTTCCAAAAGAGAGTGTAGTATTTAGATTTTATTATCTTAGTAGAGAGTATTTCAATGGATCCATAAATAATAATACTCATAATGGAGTGTATAACACTAAATAACATCCATGAGGTAATAAGTTTCATGGGATTAGTGGGCTATTATAGGAAATTCTTTCTGAATTTCTCTAGATAACTAATCTAGTTACCTATGTTCAATGGAATAATTAGAGTTTTGTCTGATTAAATAACTGTGAGGTAGACTTTCAAGAAATAAAAAGGATTCTTACTTCATCACTAGTGATAAGAGTTCCTAGCCATAATGGTCAATTTTGAGTGATCATCAATGCATTTAAGGATGGACTTGGAGGATTTATTATGCAGGATGGTTCATTGGTAGCCTATGAATCATGGAAATTGAATCCATATGAGGTGAATTATTCCCCTCATGACCTATCCTGAGGTAATTATTCATGATTTTTATGTTTGGAGGCATTATCTATTGGGAAAAACATTTGAGCTTAAGACTAATAACTTAGGACTTAAGTACATCTTCACCCAACCAAATTTGAATGCTCATCAAAGATGATGTTAGATTTATTAATTGATTATGATTTTGATATTAAATATATCAAAGAAAAGGAGAATATAATAGCTAATACTGTAAGCCATCTATGGTATATAATAGCCATGGCTAATATCAGGAGTAATTTAAAAGTTCAAGTGATCAATTTTTTGTCAGGAGGTGAATTATATGATTAGGTCAAGAAATAATTATCTAATAATTCTAAAAATTCTAATTCTAATATATTTATAATATAGAATGATGGTATTTTGTGTTACAATGGTAGGATGTATATGCCATATAAAGACAATATGAGGAGCATGGTACTAATAGATTTGAACAATGCCTCATATACAGGACATCTAAGAGTAACTAAGTGAATGGACAAGCTTATACCACTATATTTCTAGAAAGGAATCAAGAGAGATGCATCAAATTTTTGTCTCATTATCTACAATGTTAGCATGTGAAATATGAACATGTGTATCTAGCTAAATTTCTACATCCACATGTTATACTAGAGTGGAAGTGGAAGGTGAAGATTATAGAATTCATCTAAGGTTTGTCATTATCATATAATAAGCATGACATGATCTTGGTAGTAGTTGAAAAACTAACCTAGGTAGCTCACTTCATATCAGGCAACTTGACAGATGATACACCTATGATTGACAAGAGATTCATAAAAGAAGTGTATTAGTTTCATGGTTTTATAGATAATAAAATTTTGGATCATGATCTAAGGATGAATTCCTAGTTTTTTTGACTTTGAATTTATCTCTAAGTGCACATTTGAAATTTATCACTACATATCACCCACAAACTAATGGACAAACAAAATGAGCTAACTAGATTTTAAATGATCTCTTTCATATGTAGTACATGGATAAGAAATATAAGTGGGAGGAGTACCTTCAATTGGTTTAATTTTATTATGATATCTCATACCAATTAGCAATTAAGATGGCATGATTTGAGGCCTTATAAATAAGGAGGTGTAGAACACCAATCAATTGGGACATGTTAGAATCTAGGGTAGTCTTTGGACCTAAGATGCTTTTAGAAATGGAAGAGCAAGTAAGGATAATCAATCAAATTTTGGTTGATGGAAATGATAGATATAAAATTTATGTGGATATAAAGATAATTTATAATAAATTTTATGTAGGTGATAATTTTTTTAGGAGGTAAAACCACAAGAAAGTTTGATTAAACTTGGGAAGTCAACAAAAATTTCACCAAGATATGTGGGAACCTTCAAGGTTCTAGATGTGGTCAACCCTGTAACATATAGGATTATATTTCCACAAGATCTATCTCTTTTTAATAATGTATTCCATGTCTCTTACCTTAAAAATTACATTATTGATCCTTCAAATGTGTTGGATTGGAAGATTTACAGGTTTTAGACCCCAAGGTGGTCATGGTAGAACCAATAAAAATAATTAGAACTCGCAAACTCTATTTGTGTTATAGAGACGTGTCATAGTGCAAGTTCTAGTGGGACCAATATTATGATGATAGTGCCATTTGGGAGGACTAACATGAGTCTTATAAGGAATTTCCACATTTATTCTCTTTATTTTCTACTACATATTATATTATTCTCTATTGAATAATGTTTTGAATTCATGATTTGTGTTTGAATAAATGTCATTGAGATGATGACCAGATTTATGGGGAAAGGATGTCACATCTCAATTTCTCTAAGTTGAATAACCTATGGTTAACTATTTGGTTAACAAATATTTGATTAAGCTTAATGACATATGATGATTATGGGATAGTTTGTGTTACTAAATTTACATGATTAGATGTTGAGTTAGTAGTGCTTTTATATTGTATACTTTGTGATCATGTTTGATTAGTTATACAACATTATTTTATGGATATAATGATATTTTGAGCTAACTACCTTCATTATCATGAAGTGGATACAAGATAGATTCATCCCTTAAAATGTGATGGAGGGAGAGTTTCATCAGAGAGGGTGGTTTAGATGGAGACATTGGAGATGATAGAGAATGAATACAAAAACCCTTGCACACACCAATTAATATATCATGTTTCATAATTAATTATTTTATATATATAGGTTAACATGTTTTATGTAATTTTATTTAGGTTATTTTCAATATTATTTCTAATATGATCTTGATAATGATGATTTTGTTGATTGACCAAGTGATTTCACTAGTTTTGTGATCATACTAGTTTATCATATATTATGCAATTATATGACTAAATGAGTGAATTAGATTATATTTTAACTAGATTACTACCTTATTAGGTATGGATATATAGTTTAATGATATGATTTTATAATGAATTTAATTATTTTTATTTGATTTATAATATTTAAATAATAATAATTAAAGATTATTATTATATATGTGCTAAATCTATATGTCGAAAGATATAAATAACACTATTTTTAAATATATTTGTATTCAATTTAACTATATGACCCAAGGTTTGATTATCATAATATATGAATACATTATTCTAATTGTAAATGATGTTAGGAAATAATTATATTTTCTATGTATGTTTATGTATAAGCATAGTGACATGGAACTATAGTCTTAATAATAACTAAGATTATTATAGGTAGAAGTGTGTGTATACAACTTATAGGACCATGATGTCCTAGGGTATATAAACACATCAATGAATATAAAAGTATATGTGCACATACACACACACACAAAACTATATATGAGTGTGTATATATATATATATATATATATATATATATATATATATATATAACATGATTGGAAATATAATTCATAATAACTAAGTAATTTTAGGGTTATTTTGTTAAAATATCAATGACTTATTATAAGACTTGTTGTATGGAATCAATAAGGTGAATAGACCTATGAGTATAGTTGCGTGATTATGGATAAATATAGTCTATATTTATTAGGTTAAGATTTTAGTTTATATTGAAAAGAGTAAAAAATAATTAGGTTTGATTTTATATTACATGATTGTGTCAAACTATGAAATGCGTTTGAAATATATACCATAATCAACTTAGTCAATTTGTAGAATGACTACGGTTTTCCTAAAATGACATAGATAGTGATATAATGTGGAATGATTAATAATTGAACTGTGTCAAATGATTAATAATTTGGAATTTATATTTACTTAATTAGACTATGTCAAACGTCAATATATTTGAGTTATAGAGATAAACACTTGACTATATTGAACATTTACCTAATGGGTTTATGCATTGGCTTTGTATGAAAAATTAGCAATGAGGCTAAATGTAGAAGATTGAGAATTGGTCAGGTTAATAGAGTAAACATGGATTGAGTAGATAAAAAGATAAAATTGTTATATCTTTTAATTTTAAAGGAATGAATAAAAACTTGATTTAAATTGCATTTGGTTTGATAACCTTGCATAGATAACAGTTTGTACAATATTTTTTAGCATAACTTCTAAAGCTTAAACTGATTGGTCATTATATTTATGTTTGAAACAATACATGTTATGAGTGTTCTGTTAGATAACAATAATAACTGATATATGACTTATGTACGCTTGAAGTTTATAATGAATGAGTTCTTAAATCTTATATTATATATTTTTAAAGTATAAATGTATGGAATGTATAGGTGTTTACTAAATTATTATAGAAACCTAAACCATTACTCCATATCAAGATGTTTGTTTACTATGTATATTATGTGTAGTATTTAACATAATAAAGATTTATAAATATATACTATATGTTGGATGTTTGGTTGAAATTCTAGGTTTATTGAATTTAATTACTAAACTATAGATTTTTTATAATTGATAAAAGATAGATTGTATTACATTTGGGAAATATGAACAAGTTTTAAACTAGATTTAAATAAATAAAAGTTAAGGGAATAATTTTTACAGTTATATATTGGAGTTAAGTAAATTGTAGTCTAAACATGATTATTACTCAGATGGTAAGATTCTATTGAGGACTGTATATTGATTCTATTTATTATTCTATAATAAATTAGAGAATCATAGATTCATTGCATTTCATTTGATGGACTAAATGAATGAAAATGATATTTCCCTACTTATTATATTTAATCTACTAACATGGAATATTCTATCAAAATCTATTGGTTTTTATATTATTTGATATTTTATCAAATCTCCCAGTCATGACACTAATTAATAAATTGAAAAATTCCATTAGTTTAATTCGCACCATCAATTCAAGATGAGGAATAATCTAGTCAAATGGTGTGTATGAATATGACAATCATAGAGATCATTTATTATTGAAAATTTATACCAAATTAATGTTTAATAAATATTGTCATTTCATATGTTGATATAGTTTTCATATTTATGTGATATCATGTTAGAATGTATTTATTTATGATACACATTATGTAATAGATATCTTCAAAAACATGGATTCTTGTTTGCTACTCTAGATTCATGCACCATCATTATCTATCCATTCATGAAGGGAGGGCCATCCCCTTGTTGGGAGATAGTGTGGGGGATCTATGGTCCTATTATAGGCTTAATTTGGACCCTTGGGGAGGTTTATTTAGGCTCTCTACAACTAATATATAATATTGGGAACACCCTAGGCTGTGGGTAGCTTATGTTGGGTCTGAACCTCTGGAGAAGTCTGACTTCCTCTTGATGCTCACTTGAAATTAACAATTGATAGAGGAAAGGTTAAAAATAGAATTAGGTCTCCTAAGAAGGATAAAAAGGTGATTCACCAAAGTTAAATGAGAACTCATATAAGCTTGAACACACATTAGATCAAAATATGACAATTATGGCTTACTCAATCTTACTTATCATGTATACATTCACCTTTGAGATTCATTGACTCTTTGACCACCACTCACCATTAGATATAAATGCTCAATTAAATACCAACCATTAATCTATTGGGACTTACTATTCTCCCCTAAAATTGATGTCTTTTCTCCCATCAAATGACATTCAAGTGACCATCATCGATGGTCATGTGACTACCAAATTTAAGTTCAATATGATTTGTCTTGCTCAATCTTTAAATTTGACATCCCACCAATCATCATTTATCATCATGGAGACTGTGATTGACATCCCATGGACCATCAAATTTAAGAACACATAGATTTTTACCTGAGCCTTAATTTGATGTTGGCGTGAATGTCTTAAGGTTTATGTTCATTTTCAAATCTTATATCTTAAAGAGAAAAATTCATAGAGGCTACAAACTTTCAGGGGATGTCCCTAAGGTCAAAAATGATAAACCCATTTGGTCTACTAGTCCCTAGAGCTTATAAAACAAATATATTCAATGCTCAAGATGTATGGTCCATGTCTACTCCATTGTGACATCTTGGTGATGGTCGAGCTCATTTGGCTATGGATGGGAAACTTAGTAAAAATTGACTAAAGATCCATCTTTGCACATGCATAATTTCATTTACACTTTGGTGGAGGACCTAAGATTTGGAATGTATAATCTAGAGACTAAGATAAACAAACCCATATGAGCAATTATTCCTAACTCATTCACAAGTGTGATCTTTGACCTTAGAAAACTACCTACTTGTACTTTCTACCATTGGATCCAAAATGTAAAGGTGAACTCAATGAAGAACCATATGGATCCCTTTCATTTCCACACTCATTCTAAGCAATTTTGATACCCCAAATGGTCTATGTAATATAGTACATGTTCTAAATGTTTAAAACACATAAAAACTTGTATGCTTCATCAAACCATACAAGTGATTCTTATGTGGGCCAAAAATAACCAACATCTTTGGTGACTCACAGGGAAGCATGCCTATTATGCTTTGAGAACCTGGACCATTTATCTTATCCAATCCATTAGGTATAGAGTCATTATCTTATACAAATGATATAAACCTTTCTTAAATAAATAAGGATTGAAAGAAATAAAACACAATAAAATAATTGAGGCACTTTTGGAAAATGAAACAACAGAATAGAAAAGAAAAGTGCACAAGGCACTTAGATGAAAGAATAAAGTTATTCTAACCTATACAATATGTTACCATGGATATAATGTTATTTAATAATAGAGATTAAAAATTAACTCCATTGATTGGGATGGGTAATATATACTCATATAATTGGGTGAGCTAAAAATCATTATGTTCCTTGCATCCAAGGATCAAATAAGGACCACTCCACAAGCTATCAAACTTGATATGGTTTCTTGGTTTGGACTTATTTGAGTCCCGTTTAAGGAATAGGTCCCCTTCTTGGAATATTATTTTTTTATCTCTTTTCTCAAAGGATTTTTTTACTTTATCTTGATGTGATTCCAAATTTTTCATAGCAAGGTCCCTAGTTTCTTCTAGCTCCATGAGTTCCACCATCCTCACATTCATGGGTTTATCCTCCATTAAATCAAGTTGATGGGATAATTCCAATGGAGGTACCTCAAGGAAGATATTCAATTTGGATTCATTTCCATACATAAGAACATATGGATAATTACCAATGGTAGTTTTAGGAGTCACCATATCATCCCACAAGGTTGTATTTAGCTTAGTGTGCCATGTTTTTTGATTCTCTTCTATGGTCCTCATGATGATTCTCAACAAATTTTTGTTTTTGGACTCTACTAGTCTATTTCCTTGGGGATATTAGTTACAAGAAGTATTGAGGTAGATTATCAGCTTGAGATCACATTCACTTATCTTCATACCAAATAATTATAATCCATTATCTAAAATTATGGTGGTTGGGACACCAAATCTAGTTACAAGTCTATCATAGAAATCCAAGATTACAGCTTCACTAGCCTCCTTTAAAGTAATGGCTTCCACCCACCTAGTTAAATAGTCAGTTGTAGTGAATACCCATTTATGCCATTTAATTTATGGTGGATTTATAATCCCTATGAAGTCTAACCCCCACTGCATGAAGGGTTGCTCCACTTCAATATGATTGAGTGGAAGGGCTGCTAGTTTTTATTTTCCTATAAAGAGGGCACACTTTTGGCACTTTTTAATCCATGCATGAGCATCCTTGAAAATATTGGGCCAATAATAAGTAGCCCTCATTACCTTTAATATGGTGGTCATGGGTGAAAAATGACCTCTTACAAGTCCATCATAGAACTGCTCCAAGAGTTTGGTCACCTGGTCATCATCTATGCATCGAAGGAATACCCCATTAAAGTCCTTTATAAAAAGAACATCATCAACTAATGCATAAGCTATAGATTGAAGCCTTAAATAACTTATTTTGGATCTATTCAAACCTTGGGGTCATTCTCCTATTTTCAAGAAGTAAGCCATATCTTGAAGCTAGTTCTTTTGAAGTGGAAGTGATGCTTGTGAGTTGTCTTGGGTAACTAGAACAAAATCATTTCCTTCTTAGAGGTCATTCACTATGTTTTCACACAAGCCATTTCCCATGATCAACTTGGTGACCTTTATCTCTACATCATATTCCATGACCTTTATGATCTATCTTACTCTCTTGTCATTCAAATCTTTGTTAAAGAGGAAATCCTTAACTCCACGATGAGAGACCATGAGATGGATCCTCTTGTTGGAGAGCATGGGCCTTAACTTCTTGAGGCTTCTCAAGGATACAAGAATTTTCTTCTCAATGAAAGTGTACCTAACCTCATATCCTTCCAACCCTTTAATAAAAGAGGCAATTAGTTACTCCATTACTTCATTGTTCTTCTACATCAACATAGTTGATATTCGATCAATGTTAGCAAAGGTGTAAGAGATGAAGTCCTTGGAGAAATCAAGATTCAAGAGTGAGAGTTCTTGGGAAATGGCCTACTTAATGGATTCAAAAGCTACCTTTCATTCATTAGACCAAGTAAACACTTGGCACTTCTTCAGTATGGTGGTGATAGGCTTGACCTAGTTTGTAAAACTAGGTATGAAACTTCTCATAAAGTTGATCTTCCCAAGGAAGGTCTTAATCCCCTTTCTATACTTAGGCAAGGATAAGGCTAAGATATCACTTAATTTATCAAGGTCAATAGATAATAACTATTTTAAAATAATATGACCCAATAATTTTCCCTCATGCATATAAAACACACATTTTTTGGGATTTAAAGATATCCCATGTTCTTTACATCTCTAGAATATCATCCTCATATGGTCCATGTGCTCACTAGCATTCTTGGACAAGATTTTAATTTCATCTAAATATACTATCACCATTTGATTTATCAATCCTTGGAAATCCATGTCCATTTCCATTTGAAAGGTTTCCATAGTATTGAGCAATATAAAAGGCATATTTTGATAATCAAATGTCCCCCACTTGGTAGTGAAGGTAGTCTTGTACTATTCCTCTTCTATAACAAGAACTTGATTTTAAACTAAATATCCATATAAGAGAGAGAAACATTTTGAACCAATAACTATTTGTAGGAGTTTCTCAATGAATAATAAAGGGTAATGATCCTTTAAAGATACCCTATTAAGATCCCTAAAGTCCACACATAGTCTGATATCCATAATATTCTTTCTGATAGGTACTAGATTAGTTACTTATGAGGAGTGTTTAATTTGGAAGATGATCCTATATTCCACAATTTTGGTCAACTCCGTTTTCATCATCTCTTCAATATTGGAATTTATGGGCCTCTGCTTCTACCTAATAGGCTTGGAATCAGACTCTAGCTCTATTTTATGTTGGGATAGATTAGGATCAAAGCCCTTTAGGTTTTATATTACCAATCAAAGATTTATATGTATTCATTATATATCTCTATGAAAGAATGCATTTTAGCTTTAGTACATACCTTTCCTAGATTGAGGATCTTGTCTTGAAAGATATGAAATCTTTCATAGTTCTCTTCATTAGTTGACATCATTGCTTTATCCTTCCTTATATGTTCCCCTTCATGAAAGAGGCCTTCTAGGTGACTATCCCTTTAAGAATCTTATTAAACCTCAATTGAATAATCTACTCTCCATATTGATGCTATAATTTTCCTTAGTTAAGGGAGGATAACTCTACTTCTTATTACAAAAAAAGTAATCTATTTATCATTTTCAAAGACCTGATAGTAAGCTTCATTATTTGGCATTAATGGTCTTATTACCAATTTGACCTATGGTTAAAACTTTGTCTTTTTAAATTCATTGGGGATGTCAAAATGATCTGCCACAATTGATATCCTATTAGCATGTTGGATTTGACCTCTTAGCACTGATTGCATGTTGAAATCCTCAAAATCCTTAATGAGGTACACACTTTATCTTTGTAAGACTTAATTAAATGGTTCTTGGTGGCATTATAACCTCTTGGTGTACATCCATTTCACTATCATGATAGACCTCAAAATACTTGATCTTTCTCTTATTGGCCCATTAAAATCCATGCATGAGACCTTCATATTCTGTTGTATTACATGAGTAGTTGAATTGGAACCTATATGAAGATAAATACATATCATTTGAAGAAGATATTAGCATGACACCTTAACCCACCCCATGCTTTCTCATTGAGCCATTAAGAATAACCTCCATAGACCACTAGGATCCTCTTTAGGCATCATGAGGGATGGCATAGGCTAGTTTTGCTCCTGAAAATAAAAGACACCCAAGTCCCTTTATTCAACACCTTATAAGGGGTCCAACAACTAGTTTTCACTCCAAAAATCATCTAGGAACATGTTTGGTACCTCTTATGGATTAGTATTCAAATCTTGCCCCATTAAAAATTCATCCTCATCAATGATGGTGCAATTGATGTTGACATTATTTCGTCCATAAGGCTCTAAATGGAATTATGCAATGGGATCATCTTTGATTGACACTTTAGTTCTATACCTTGTTTTGAATACCATATAGGACTAGTATACTATAATATATCCCTATATCTTTGTTTTGAAATCTCTAAACATGCAAAGTGCAAAGTGAGAAGGCACATCCAATATCAATACATCTTGGGCCACTAAGACACTATGACAAGATTATAGGGTCATATTTAGGTCCTTGATTAAAATAGATGGTTTGGGAGAAAAACCATCAAGTTTCAAAACTCCTTTATATTGTGGCTCATATTTTAGACAAAGTTGATCAACTATGGACTTTAGCATCAATGATGTACTAGCTCCACTATCCACTAAACAATTATACACTAGAGAGTTGTCAATGAGTACTAAAACATATAATGGAGTATGTTTGACTACTTTACCTGATTCCCCTTCATTTGGAATTTTGGTTGCATTGATGAGAACTTCATTCACCTTGCTTGATGTCTTTTTTGCAACATTGATCTTTGATCATCCTTCTTAAAGGATGCCTACCTAGCCTAGAATAGAAAGCATATCCCACATGGGCACACTCACATTTGATTTTTTCATTTGTTCAAAAATATTTATGGGTGAACCACTAACCTTTACTTGTGCTTTAGGAACCACCATTGTTGCATGTTAAACTTGTGAGCCTTGGAGCATAAAAAAGATTCATTTGGCTTTGAATTTTTAGAGGTACTAGGACCTTCAGAGTGATATCAGGTTCACTTGGATTTATTAATGGAGTAATGGTGGGAATCTCTTTGACTACTTCTTAAATACCATATGTGTTTCTTCTTTTAAATATTATGTTTTCTACCACTGGAATATAGGTTTGGTTAGAACTATCCTACTGGTTGGATACATAGCACTCTTCTTGTTCATAGTTCATCATTGTAACATCTGACTAATTTGGTCCTTGATTAGATCCTTGACCTTGTGGAGGTTCTTCTAGTTTGGTCATCATAGGCACCTCTGCATTTTAGGCCATGAGAGCTTGGTTGTATCAAAAATTAGTAGCTTGTTGCCATTGATCATTGAAGGATTAGTTAAGATCAATATTTGTGAAAATATGTTAACCAAATGAAAAATTTCCAAGGCATGGTACCCTCTACTTCTTGAGCCACATTATTTTGAACTGGGATCAAGGAGTTGGAAGTACTAGCAAAATTAGGGTTGAAGTTATGCTACCTTTTATAGCCTTGTTTCCCTTGTCTTTGGTTTTGACCTTGGCCTTGACCTTAGTAATTCCCATTATATGGAAGCCTATTTTATTAAAAATACTATTAATGAGGATGATATGAAACTTGATAATTCCTATTGAAATCCCATTGTCTTTTGACATTTACTAGCTCATTCCTTAAAGATTGAAACATGTTTTTGAGCTCTTGATATTTTTTTACTTTGGTGAATCACTAGATACACTAGTAAGATCTTTCTCTTAATTTAGTGTAGGGATTAAAGTAACTATTGGTGTAGGAAACATGGCATCTAATAGAGGGATATTAGTAGGAGGTAGTCTAATCTCAATAAATAAGGGCATTAGTGGTCTAGGTGTAAGTTTAACATCTTGAACCAAACAATTGTTTATCTTAATGGCAACCTCATATGCATATGGAAGTATATTTCCTTCCATTTATTGAACCATCACCACTATGTCACTATTTAAAGCCTTTATATAATATAGGAAGGCAAAGTTAGGGGTTGATATAACTATGACTAGGATTTTATCCCAAGTTTTTTGGAACCTTATGTTGAAATCTTGCATGACTTCATGAAGAGCTCTCTTAATGGTAGTTAGTTACTCTGCAAGTGACAAATGGTCACTTTTGTCTTTAAATATTTTACACAAGGATTACCCTAATTCATCCCATGTTTGAATAGAGTTATTAATAAGGTATCTATACAAATCTAGCGACTTTCCCTTGAAATAAGTAGTTAGTAGCCGAATAGCTATATTCTCCTCAGTGACATTATGGATATTCAAAAAGTTGGTTATGCCCATGAGGTGATTAGAGGGTGTTATAGATTGGTCTCTAGTGTAATAGAGAACACTTTTAAGAGCTGAAATGAGGATATGATCATATTAAGAAAGGGATAGGGGGATTTGACCATTAAAATATACAAAAGTTATAGCGGTTTCCATGTCTATGCAAAGGGTTAATAAAGGGCTTTTTATAGGGGTAGGTTTTAGAAATGACCTAAGAGCAAAAGTTACTGATATGTATGAGTATATACAACCCTTAGTATTTTTTCTAAATTTAAAGGTAGTTCAACAAAATAAAAAGGAATACCTTTTGAAGATGACCTTTTTGTCACCTTTGGCATGAGATAAAGTTACTATTCTGTAATAGAGTTTTGATTCTTCCTTTTAGAGTCATCAGATGTTATTGTTTGGGAGCTTAACTACTATAAATTTGATCAAATTAGCTTCAACATTTATCAACCTCTCTTTTAAAAATAAATGTGTCTCATCGAGCATGCTAGAAACTATTATAGTCTTAATTTACACCCTTGTAGAGGGTTCTTCAGGGTCTCTCTAACTAAGATTTAATATTGGGATAACCATAGGCTTCGGGTAACCTATGTTGTGGTTAAAACTCTAGAGAAGACTAACTTCTTGATATTCACCTAAATCTAATGCTAAACTAATGATTCATGAATAAAATGTCAAAAAGATAATTAGGGCTCCTAAGAAGGCTAAAAGGGTGATGCACCAAAGTTAAATAAACACTCATATAAGCTTGACCACACATTGGATTAACAAAAGATAAATATGAATTACTCAATATCAAAATCTCACTAATTACATAAATATTTCAAGGAAGAGGAACCAAATAGAAATCTAATCTAGACTTGTAAGTTATATTGAAAACACCTTCAAAGAGGCAAGCATAAGTATAATAAATTAAGAATAATTTCCTTCACAAATTTACCATACACAAGCATGCTAAACACTGATTAAAGATAAGAGATAAGAAAATAGTTGATCTTATTACTTGAAAAGGTAGTTCTTCAAATATTTTAATAAGGTTTAACCTTATCAAATGAGTACACTCTTATAAGAGTCTCTATAAGTATCCTTGCCTCAAAAAAGAAAACATGCTAACTTCTTAAAAAATGAGAGCCTCCTTAATGGGAATGAGACCATAATATATAGAAGAAGAGAGGCCACCAGAAAGAATGTGTGAGCATGCTATCAAAAAAGAAAAAGTTTCCTTGGTCATTAAATGAATTTGAGACAACACCTTTTACTCCTTAGCCAATGGAAACATTACCAACTTTTTGATCAATCTGAACACTACATGTGGCTTTTTAAGTGAGAAGGTTCCCAAAGGTTTTGAGGATGCATTAAATTCTCTTCACTAAATTTATAAATAGTAGACCTTTTATTTTATCCTTCATGCCATCTCT
This sequence comes from Torreya grandis, assembly GCA_037957365.1. NCBI lineage: Eukaryota > Viridiplantae > Streptophyta > Pinopsida > Cupressales > Taxaceae > Torreya > Torreya grandis. Next base: position 628,974 of record JARHVA010006380.1, on the reverse strand, counting down.
CACTTGAAGGAAAAACCTCATACTCATGGCTCATATTAAATCATGGCATAGTGCCTTTTAGATGACTACTTGTTGAGACTATGACTATGTTCAAGAATGAATATCTTTTGCATTAATTATATATCTACTTTATCTTCATGTTCTGATCATAGGTATATCTATATGTGGAAAATCAATTTAAGTTTATTGGTTTTACTATAGTTTTCATATCAGTATAGACCTATAGACTATAAATTACATTTCTACATTATAATAGGTCCAAATAGACCCCTCTTTTATCTGTAGGAACCAAAAAAACCATATATGCATACATGAATCCTCCTTAAAATGCAAACACTACTAAAAAAATAACCCTACCTGAGAAAAACTATGAATCTAGAGATCCATTTTTAACCTTAAAGGTGATCCATATGTTTTTTCCTTGAATCTTAATGTATCACCTAGAATTCTCTATGACATTTGAACTGGCTACAATGGCATTAGAAAACCGTACAAAACCTTATGTTTCATGGTTGAAAATAGCTTCCCAACCTTCTTTGAAAATATAAGGCTCATTTTTAATCAAATTATTAGTCAAATTCTGATGTGAATTATTGACAAGTTCACTCAACTCACTCCATTGATTTCAAATTATGTGAAGGCTCACAGATCATCAATCTTTTGCTCACTACATGTATCCTTAACACTTGTCATGTATACATTAACCTTTGACATTTGATGACTCTTTGACCACCACTACCATTAGATCTAAATTCTTGATTAAATGCCAATAATTGATCTTATTAGACCCATTATTTGAAATCTAATGGTTACTTTATGTCCCTAAAATTGACATCTCACTCCCATCAAATGATTTATACATGATCATCATTGACAGTTATACAACTGTCAAATTTAAGATTGAGAGGATTTGTCTTACTCTAACTTGAAAGTTGATGTCCCATCGACCATAACTTTTCATCCCATAAAATGTGATTTAAATCTCATAGACCCTCAAATTTAAACATAGATAGATTTCTACTTGAGCCTTAATTTGACATTGACGAGAATGTCTTAAGTTGTAGGTTTATTTTAAAACTATATATCTTGAATAGTAAAATTCATGGGGGCCATAAACTTTTAAGGGATATTCCTAATCTCAAAAAGGAAAACCCCATTTAATCCACTACTCCTAGGTGTAGACACCGAAATCGTGTCTAACCCTTGGTCATCTCCCCCCTTGGTCACCTTTTACACATTTCTAACCCACACACTTATTAATTTAAAATAATTAACTGTTTTAAATTAATAACACCCCCTTGCCACATCACCCATGCCACCTCACCTCTCATAGGATACCTCTCCTTTGATGCCTCCCATCACCCTATGACCAATTTATGACCTATTTCAACCCTCTCACACTTATTTAATCCACCTTCAACCCTTTTCCCATGACCAATTGACCCTGGCAGTTGGAAGAATGGGCAAAAGGCTAATTTTAGCCCTTTTCCATTATTCTATCTACCGACGTCGGTTACAGTAGGCCAATGCTAGCGAGATCGCCGATGTCGATTGATTAAAACCAACTTCCAGGCTGAATCAATGGATCTCTCTTCCCCCAAATGCAAAAATCCTCTTGCACTTAAACTTTGACCTCTCTCTCTCTCCTTCAGACGCACATCAGGCATCACAAGCTATAGGGAATTTGCATCAGGAACTCTACCTCTTTGCAGGGAGTCTTCTACATTAGCGACAGGGCTTCTACACTTTTGGTTCTCTGCTAAAGAGCTAAGTATTCTTTTTTTATGTCATTTTAGTAGCTTATATTTGTAATCAGTTTTTTGTTATTGCTTCTAAGCCATATTATCAACCAGACAAACCCTAACTTTCAACTAGACCAGCCCTAACTAAACTTCTTTCTAGAGAGCTTGAGAGGCCTTTCTCTTACCCTTACCCCTTTTCTGACAACATATTCCCTACCTTAGTCGCTCCTAAAGACTCTATCTACTATCTTGCCACCCTACATACACTCTCAAACACCTCAAGCCATCTTGTTGACCACAAATAGACCATAAACTCATCTAGACCCTATCCAAGACCATTGCCCCGACCGACACCGGCCACCAGGCCCATTGCCCCTACTAACATCGATAGACTAACCGACATCAAAAACCTTGACCAACTGATGATGGAAGACTAATCGGCATCGGTGACTATGGTAGACTGATAGTAAAAATGGGTATGCATTATCAAATTTCCTCTTTGCTAGTCATTTGTCATTTCTTTATTTTTGACACTTTTACTTATTAACAGTGGACTGTCATCCTATAAGGAAGTCTTTGCGCTTCTGGGATCGGGCTTTGCTTGGCAGTCCACCTTACATCCGTCTAATAATTTTCTTGTTCAAGTCTCTTTCTTCTATAGGTGTCATCCTCCATAGCCAAAGAGGAGTCCCTACAACATCTGGATAATGATGTGCAAACTTAATCCGAGTAACATCTAACCCTAGACCATTTCTCTTAGTTTCTTTCATCTTTTGAATGTGAAAAGCAAAAACTTGTTAGAAACATTCTGGCACGCCCGGTGGGACACTAGGAATTCTCCTTGGGTTCATATTTTTTTCTTCTAAGCATACTTTTCATATAGGTGCATTAGGTCTCTTCTTGCACTCTTTTCTTCTATCTCTTCCGAAAGACACCATTAGCAAGGTTAAAAAGAATCCTTCTTTTTCTTTCTTTCCTGCATCTTAGACTAGTAAAAATCATACTCTTCAACCTCTTTTCACTTGTCTGCATACGAACACACATTTCAATTTGGGCTTAAAATACATTGCATTTCATTTCTTCCTGAATGCATATTTAGTCCACACATCTAGTAATTGAAAACACATCATGAATAAAGCGTAGGCCACTTATGCTACATGACCAAACCACTTGCATAAAATCAAACATCTAAAGTTACCTGAGATAAGGTCCAACTAGGATTTCATCACCTAGTGGATACCTTACCCGTCTCAACAATCCCACTTGGACTTCACTACCAACGGGAAAGCCCACTCTGTTCTCTGGCAGAGGATAATCTCTAGGGGAAGTATATACTGGCTAAGAGAGACCAGCGTATCACTGGGCTTGTGAAGTGAGGGGAGCTTGTTCCTTAGCAACAAGCCATGTACAGAACCTAATATAGACCTTGAGCACCGAAACTAACTTGAAACCATCTTTAGACTACTTCTTCTAGGACCCGTTCTACAAGCCAACTTCCCAAACACACTCTAAAGCATAATCCAACATGATTCTAAAAGTTTATACTTAGGACTTAACGCTTAGGGTCTACCTATCCCCATCTTATTTTCTATCTTTATTTGTTTTTCTGAGTTAGTGAGGACGTTTTCTTCTTTTTTTCAAATTTTGTGAGTTTTTGGAAAAACACAGTCACTAAGATCAGTTTTTTCACCAACGTCGGTAACTTTTCTTACTGGCATCAGTTATCTGACCGACATCGGCAATATATTTCATTGACATTAATTTTTCAATGGATGTCGATCACTATCCAAAATCCTTTTTCCAAAATAGCAGGATTAAAACCTGACTTTCTTGCTATCCAACACCCATTCTAGTTTTTTGAGACTGAAAAACATAGTTTTTGAAACCTGAACCTCTTGCCTTGAATGGTTTTGACACGTAGTCAAACCAAGACTCTTGTTGACCACGTGAGGTAACAACTGCTTCCACCTTCACCTTCCATAACCAGTCCTCTAATGGAGTATCATTCAGAGACCGAGCGAACTCCTCCTCAACCAACCTTGACCTAACCATCTATTGTCCCCGAAGGGGACCAAAACTTTGAAAGGTTCTTTGACCTCAATGTCAAGGCCCTTCAACATTATCTTGTGAGAAGCCAAACATGAGACTCTTTAGGCAACCCAGTCTATGGGATGCCAACCTCATTAACTAAAATGGAAACAATATCGATAGCATCTGCTACCCAACCCATGACCACTCTGGCCTTTGCTTCGACCATCAACCCAACCACGACTAATCTTCAAAGTGTGGCTTCTCCTTCTATCTCTGGACCCACTTCCATCAGGGTTTTGGTCCCCTGTCAACCACAGACTATTCAACAAAATTCTACCCCTTTCAAAAATCTAGTTGTCTCCAACCTACCTACTCTTGCCCCCATCAACACAAGAGTAACTAACTACCCTTCAACCAGTGCTGCCACCCCTCAACCACCTTTGGTGGCCCCTATTCAATTTGTGCCCTCTAACTCCATGGCACAACCACTCCTGGCTTCCACATCTATCCCAATGACTATTTATCAATATGTTGTACCTATACAAGTGCAACCGACTACGTCACATGCCTCTTCTAGCACCTTTCAAGCACCTTACAACCTAGGGGGTGCCCCATCTACCAATCCATCAGCTAATCTCATCAAGATGCTGATGGACAAAATCTCTAATCTTGAGGCTTCCATTTTTGGTTCAAGTAATGTCCTTTCATATGACCAAATTTGCAACAAACCCATCCATCCCTCTATCCCAATCTGACTGTATCGCAGTCAGTGGGAACTTCCTAATTTTACTCGATTCTAGATTAAGGAAGACCCTCAGCAGCATCTATGAGCATTTAGACATGCTTGTTATCTCATAGCCCATGATGATTCATTACTGCTGCGCACATTCCCCATGTTGCTTTTTGGCCTTGCCCTTGACTGGTATAGTTCTATTACCAGTCACTCTCTCTTTTCCTTCACTCAGCTTGCCCAATTATTTCTTGACCACTTTTTGATCAATATCACCAAAAAGGTTTCAATCATAGACCTATACTCTATCAAACAATTTGATGACAAATCAATAGCTAATTTTGTCGCCTGCTGGAGAGGCCTAATCAACCAAATCTCCTTCCCTTTACCTCAACCCAAGCTCATTGAGCTCTTCTCTCGAGCATGTGCCAAGCACATCTCATCCACCTTGTGGGTTCAAACATTCCACACTTTTGATGAAGCTTTCACCATGGCCTGAAAGCTTGAACTCTGTGTGATTGAAGAAAATAAGGTCAAATTGTGTAATACCAATGCAAAAACTGATGACCCTTCTTCTTTCAAACCTTCTTCTTCCCACTCTAAATCCAAAGGAGTGGCAAACACTATGGTCGTTAGATCACCATCCTCAACAAAAACTGACCAATCTCAACCTTCAACATCTCAAAGCATCACAAAACAATTCCAACAATGGTATATATAGCGTCAGTATACTCCTATTGGAGAGTCATACGCTTTCGTGTTGGAAAAACTCATGAAACAGGGGGTCCTCAATCTCCCTTCAATCCAACCACCTCAATTCAACCATTTAAAAGCCATCCCTACATGGTATAGGGAAAATGACTTCTGTCACTATCACCGTGTCTAAGGCCATGACATAAACAACTGCTAAACCTTCAAGAATATTGTCCAAGACATGATAGATAAGGGTGACCTTGTCTTGGATAACCTAAATGTGCCACCCACCCAAAACATCGATATCTTCAAACAACCCTTTCCTACCATCCTCCTAGCTAAAACAATGTCCAGACCATGGCCGATAGTTCCCAAGAGCATGATATACGCACGGTCAACATAGTCTCACCTCTTGTCCTTGAACAACCTCCTCCACAAGTAGAAGAGCTTTCTTCTCCTATTAGTTCTCCATCAACCTCTCTTATATTGGAGGATGCTTTGACCATACCAATGCCATTAGCCCCACCTTCATCCTTCCGCCTACCAATGGGGGACCATACCCTTCTTACACCTCAACCACAAGTAGAAGGCACCATCATCCCTGCCCTCTATCCACTTGAGGAGTCAAATTCTCCAATTTCTTCTCCACCAAGAGAAGACCCGGTCTCTTCACCCACTTTAACTAAGGAAGACCCAGTGACGATTTTCTCTTGCCTTTTGCCTAAGACCGCTACATGTCACTCACCTCCGTCCACATCTAAACCCAAACCCACGCAGGCATCCACCATGCCAAAAGAGATTAAATATCTTGGTGTTCGCCCCATATCTAATCTTGCCTCACATAATAGTGGCCCTCAAACCAAACTAAATAAGGCCACTAAACCACACCAGAGAATTCCTCCCCCACCTTCATCATTACCCTTTATTTTGGGCCCACATCCATCCACCTTAATAAGAGTGCTTCCTACTCCAACACCTCACAGAGGCAAATTGCCTCCATTATCCCCTTTACCCATTAAACATATATTTCCTCCAAAATGACCAATGCCTCCTACGCCTCCAAAACAAAAGTCATCAACCCCTACTACAACAAAATATGCAGACCCATTGGTGGGTTCTTATGCCTTACTATTATGACAATTGTTTCAGTCTTCTCACATCAATCTTCCACCTCTTAAACCATATCAATCTCTCGAACCAAAACCTCCCTTGTTTGACGACACTAAAGATTGTGCATATCATCACATGCTGGGACATGACACTGAGCATTGTTGTGCCCTCAAGGTTGTCATTCACCAATGCTTGGAGAAAGACACCCTTATTCTTGACCATATTATCAACAAACATTCAACATCATCCCATGCTTCCCATACCTCCTCACCTTCACACTCATCAACTCTCGGATCAAGACCATCTTGGTTTGACAACCCTAAATTTTGTCACTATCATCACACACCGAGACATGACATTGAGCATTGTTGCGCTCTTAAAGCTGTCATTCATCAACACTGGAAAAAGGATACCCTTCTCATCAAGGATCCTCTTGACTACGCCTTTTCTAAATATTTGACACCATCACATGCCTCACAAACATCATCACCTAAATCAGGATCTCAACACCAGACTATGGTCCCTCCACCACCTTTAACCCCATTATTCAAAATCAACACAGTCAAGTTGACCACCAGCCCTCCAACCCAAACAGATAAAGGGAAAAGACATGTTTTTATCCCTTAGACATCCCCATCTACCAAGCCTTCACCACAACCAAAACCCAAGATTACTGTCTTGGGCACATCTCGACCAACATCCTCAAAGACAATCCTTAGCTCCATGGTGAAACAACTTCACCACACAATCCCTGTGAAGATATCTTTGTATGATCTCATTCAAACCTCTCCATAGCATCATCACTCCTTGATAAAAGCCTTACAATCAATGGAGGTCCAACCTGATGACCCCCAACCACTGGCCACTTTAATCAAATCATTACTAACCATTGCCTCCATCACCATCTATGATTTTGAGATTCCTACCTCCAACCTGGAAGATCAAGATCTCGCCCTCTCAACCTAAATTTGCCAAACATTGTCCCCATCACAGGTAACTAGGGGAATTCAACCTTATACTGACTATCGTGACCTTGACCAAACATTGACTAAACATCAACCAAACATTCAACCGACCATTGACCAAACATCAACCAAGCCTCGACCAAACAATGACCAAACATCAATCAACCAAACAATGACCAAATATCATATCAACCACCTTCATGCCAAAAACATATCAACCAACTTCATGTCCATCATCTTCAACTCATGACCAATTTGGAAAGAAGCAAATGAGGCAAGTTTGCTCCTAATTGGCTCAGACCTTACATCATCATGCACAAGTATGGGTCAGGGACTTATTGTTTGTCTTCTCTTGAAGACCGACTAGAACCTTAGCCTCTTAATGCCTTGCATCTGTGACCCTTCTACTATTAGTTGAGTACTCGTTCACTTGAAATTTAACTTGAGCTCATCCTTTGAGCAATCTTGGTCCTCTTAATCCTCAATCCTTTCAACCCTATTCCCCTAAACAATCCCTCTGTAACCCTTTTATAAAGTATGCATGCTTTGTCTTAATAAAAGGGAGCCCTTAAAACTTCTATAATCTTGTCCATGACTCAAAATTTTGTCAAAAATAAATTGATGTCAAAATATCTAAGGTCACAAACACTAAAGGCATATTTCTCCCTCGAAAGATAGTTGTACAATCACTGTTGTAGCTAATAGACTACTCCCTTGAAGGACAACTATTCAAAGCCCTCAAACATATAAAAAGCAAAATATAGACCACTCCCTCAAAGGATGGCTAAGCTTAAAATCTTGCTACAAACAACACTCTCAGAAGCTTCTCGCATCAATTAGCTTCACAAATGACCACCAAGCAAAACAACATCCCTATGTAGACTTCCTGTATCGATCAGTCTGCACCCAAAAAAAAAGTCATGGACTTGACTTGTAGTCGTCTCAAGGTCTCCTATAAAAAGGGGCAAAGTTATCCCTACTCAAAAGGGTTACCCTATACTCACCTATCATATCACCTGCTCAAGGGATTTTGAGCTCATTTTAATGTCAAAGTGATTTGATTACTTCTGTAACACAACCACTAGTCAATGATGTAATGCATGAACGGGGCTTTTGTTTCTAAAAACCCCTATCTATGTTATCATCGGGTTCTTGTCAATGAAAGAGAAATTTGCCTTTCACTTTTTTTCACACTTTGGTCACATTCAACCAAATCATTTGCCAACCAAACCAAATCAAACCAAACATTTTCAAACCAACAACATGACAACATGACATCATGACATCATACATGACATAGTCCATTTCACATAGTTTCTATGGACAACAATACACATAGAAACTATCGACCACACAATTTATGCCAAGCATAAACCATTACTTGCTAAAGTATAAACATACTCAATTCTTTTTTAGCGTACATCCGTCACTAATATGGAAAATTGCTAGGGATGAAAGACCACTCACCAATGTTATAGAATACACCATCACACAATATGGAAAAGGTTGTAATGTCATCTTACCCTCATCATTTCAAGCACGTGCCCTCACACATACGAGAAGTGCTAAACCTTTATCATGACCAAACCAACCTATCAACCACTCTAACCTCCTGCTTGAACTACATTGGTCTGAGGCCCTTACACTTGGGCCTATGTAGGCATCACTCAGATGATAAGACATCTTCTAGGGATAACTCAACCACATCGATTTGTTCGTCTACCTAATGGACAAACTATCTTACCTTTTTGACCATGACTTGACCTCATCCAACCTCATCCACAACCAACCCTCTTCCTCCCTTTGGGGAGAACTACATTGGCCTGAGGCCCTTCACATAAGGGCTATGTAGGCAGTACTTAGTTGACATGGGGTCTTTTGAGGTTAGCTTGGCCATTCCTTTGTCTGTCTTTGACCAATGACCTTGGAGATCGCAACTATCTCCTTAGACCATGACCACTTCCAAGACAACTTTGCCTTGGTTGTTTTTTCCCTTGCTACCTCACGACTTGTTAGCAAATTTTCCCCAACCCCCACAAGTATTGGATCATGCTCCAGTTGATCCCCACTACTTGTGGCCATTTTTGTGTTTCCAAGAGCACTTCCTGAGCTGATACCTGGAACATGATGACCATTGGAGCTACAGCTTGGATCGAATAACCCAATCAGCTACAACTAAATGCTGGGGCTTAGTTATTTCAATTTTAGCACTCTTTGACCTTGACCTGTGACAATTTGACCTGACCATCTCGTGAAGGGGTATGTGCACAATCCCAACTTTTGCAGTGTTCACACTCAAACTTCACCATATCCATCCACTCTTTATCAAATCGGCACCCAATTTCAGGTTCCCTTCCCTCGACTCCCACTTTGAGGGGGAATACCTCATCCCATAATTGAGGTAATCACCATCTCTTTATTTTTGTCTTGTAGTTCATTCAAATAACCAGTAGGACAAAATCTACCTCATCCCATACCTGGGGCAATCAACTCCTATTTTTGTCTTGCAGTTCATCAAGAACAACCAACAAGACAAAAAGGGGTAAATGTAGACACCAAAATCGTGTCTAACCCTTGGTCATCTCCCCCCCTTGGTCCCCTTCTACACATTTCTAACCCACACACTTATTAATTTAAAATAATTAACTATTCTAAATTAATAACAGCCCCTTGCCACATCACCTATGCCACCTCACCTATCATAAGATACCTCTCCTTGGATGCCTCCCATCACCCTATGACTAATTTATGACCTATTTCAACCCTCTTGTACTTATTTTATCCATCTTTAACCATTTTCCCATGACCAATTGACCTTGGTAGTTGGAAGAATGGGCAAAAGGCTAATTTTAGCCATTTTTCCTTTATTCTATCTATCAACATCAGTTACAGTCAGTTGATGCTGACAGGATTGCCGACATCAGTTGCTTAAAACCAACTTGCAAGCTGAATTAATGGATCTCTCTTCCCTTGAATGCAAAAATCCTCTTGCACCTAAAATTTGACCTCTCTCTCTCTCCCCCAGATGCACATTAGGCATCATAGGCTATAGGGACTCTACATCAGGAACTCTACCTCTTTGCAGGGAGTCTTCTACATCAGCGATAGGGCTTTTACACTTCTGGTTCTCTACTAAGGAGCTAAGTGTTCTTTTTTTTATGTCATTTTAGTAGCATAGAATGTATTTGTAATCAATTTTCTATTATTGCTTCGAAGCCATATTATCAACCAGACAAACCCTGACTTTCAACTAGACCAGACCTGACTAAACTTCTTCCTAGAGAGCCTGAGAGGCCTTTCTCCTACCCTTACCCCTTTTTTGACAACATATCCCCTACCTTAATCCCTCCTAAAGACTCTATCTACTATTTTACCACCCTACACAGACTCTCAAACACCTCAAGCCATCTTGTTGACCACAAACAGACCATAAACTCATCCAGACCCTGTCCAAGACCATTGCCCCGACTAACACCAGCCACCAAGCCCATTGCCCCTATCGACGATGGTAGACTAATCAACATCAATGACCTTGACCAACTGATGACCATAGACTAATCGATGTCAGTGAATATGGCAAATCAATAGCAGAAATAGGTATGCATTATCTAATTTCCTCTTTGCTAGTCATTTGTCATTTCATTTTTTCTGACACTTTTATTTATTAATAGTGGATTGTCATCCCATAAGGAAGTCTTTGTGCTTTTAGGACTGGGCTTTGCTTGGTAGTCCACCTTACATCCATCTAACAATTTTCTTGTTCAAGTCTCTTTCTTCTACAGGTGTCATCCTCCACAGCCAAAGAGGAGTCTCTACAACGTCTAGATAACAGTGCGTAAACTTTATCTGGGTAACATCTAACCCTAGACTATTTCTCTTAGTTTCTTTCATCTTTTGAATGTGAAAAGCAAAAACTTGTTAAAAACACTAGGAGCTTCTAAAGTGAATATATTCAGTGATTAAGATGGTTTTTCCATGGTTACTACATTGTGACATCCTAATGATAGTCGAGCTCATTTGGTTGAGTATGGGAAACTTAGTGAAAATTGACTAAAGAGACAACTTTGAACATGAATAAATTTATTTGTGATTTGGTGAAGGACCTGATATTTGGTGTGTATGATATAGGTACTAAGATGAACAAACCCATATGACTAATTCTTTCTAACAAGTCAACATGTATGAGCTTTGGCTTCAACAAACTACCTACTTGTACTTTCTACCACTGCATCAAAAATGTAAAGGTGAACTCAATAAAGAACCAAATGAATCCATTGCATTTCCACATGTGTTCCAAGAAATTTTGATACCCCATAAGGTCTCTACAATATATTCCATGCTCTAAATGTTTAAAACACATCAAAACCTATATGCTTCATCAAACCATATCAAAGCTTCTTATCTAGGCCAAAAATGGCCAACATTTTCATGGTTGGTGTGGAAAATCCGTCAGATGATGCTCTCCCTCCTAGTTGAAGTACTATACTTGAGACTACACTTGAGATTACAGATTGATACTTGAGTGATGGAGGCTCTTGAATCATGGAAACTGTGCTCTACGGAGCATTGTATCATATTTTATCTTTTGAGATATTATTATGTACTACTGGAATCTATAACAATTATACATTATACTTATACAATAGTGGATGTAATGTTTTATTAATTGTGACTAAATTTGTACTATTTAATTTATGATGAGATAAAGTATCTATTGTTATTTCAGTATTGTTCATGATTTATAGAATTTTCATGGTGATCCTTAGCTAAGTGGATTAGTTATATAAATTTTTGGTTAAATAAATTAATATAGTTAGTTAAAGATCACTAGATAGGTTTATAATGGTGAAATTTATATGTTGAATATGAGTTTTTTTATTTAAATTTATTTTTATATACCAATAACACCTAGTGGGGTTATCACACACACACACACACACACACACACACACACACACACACACACACACACACACACACACACACACACACACACACACACGCACGCACACGCACACGCACACGCACACGCACATGCACACGCACACGCACACGCACACACACACGCACACACACACGCACATGCACATGCACATGCACACACACACACGCACACGCACATGCACACGCACACGCACATGCACACGCACACGTATGCACACACACACACACACATGCACACACACACACACACGTGTGCACACACACACGTGTGCACACACACACACACACATACATACATACATACTTACATGCATACATACATACATACATACATATATATATATATATATATATATATATATATATATATATATATATATGTATGTATGTATGTATATTGTGTGTGTATGTGTATACACACATAGAGAGACACAAACATATATTTATACACACACACACACACAAATATATAATATTATCAAATATCCATTTTTAATTCAAATTTATTAATAAAATAACACTCAAGTATAATAAATAATTTATAATCTTTATAAGGTCATAAGTAATGTTTCACTCTACAATTTACCAACAAAACACATCCATGCAAATGACACATAGAAATAAATGTTTCAATCATTAAAATAATTTAATTTTTTTTTAACATTTTCAAAACCAAAATCCCATGTGGGTGAATCATTCTAAAGAGTGAATAAATATTCAATTAAATGTATTTGAATTGAGGACTATACCAAATAATAATAACACCATAGAATCATATGAATCTGATCTAGACTACCAAAGTTTTTTTGCCATGAATTTAGTTTCATAATTCAACCATCAATGAATTCACTCATTCAACCATAAATTTTCATATATATTTCAAAAATAAATCTACTACATCAAAAATAATGGATAAATAATGTTTTCACTATATAAATTTAATTTTAAAGCCGTACATTGGCTTGAGTGGAATACAATTTTATATGAAAATAACAATAATAAATGTATGCTTTCAGAAAATATCCCATACTCATTTGTAATTCACAAAAATAATAATTCAAATATTCATACATCCCTCTAAATAATTCACAACATCATATTTTTTCTAGTAACTAATACCATAATGATTATATATATTTGAAAAAAGAACAAAAGGTACTCTATATCATAAATAATAATATACATATATTTATGTCTAAACCTTGAATTTAAACCATATGATGGTCATCTCAATTTCAAAAATATGATTACACCCATCATTTGAAAACACAAAACTAATAATTAAACAAATTTTATATCAAACTAAAAGTAACTTCAGACTCTAACATTAATAAAATAATTGAAATAATTTTAGGTTACAAAAATAGAAATGCTCAAATGATACAAGGTAAATCCTTATGCCTCAAGTATCATTGGCACAAGTTATTCTTTGTTGTATTTCTCACAAAGGATAATTAAACTCCATTCCTTAAATCCTTGTGTATAAGCATAAAAATATTGTGAAATATGAGCCCAAATATATGGTGGTATCTCTACCCACCCCATCCTTCTGTCTAGGGTCATAAGAGTCTACTATATGGAAACCCAAAATCATAAAATAAAATGATAACAATATTTCAAAAAGAAATATATTGTCCACCACATTTAGGGAATCCATATATAAAATAAATACTAAAAAAAAAAACTAAAAAACACATAAACCATAGTCCAAGTCACACAACTGATATTCATACAACATTTTGTTGTAAATAATGTATTTGTGTGCCATCTATGGGTGAGATGACCTTAGATAAAATACCTACAAATATTTTGTCAAAAGATAATTCATACTCCCAAAAAACATAATGGATTAGATAACTATATATATTATCTTGGAGACTCTTACAATAAAGTTGGTGGTGTTTTAAGGGTGTTGCTAAAGGTTACCCTATCTCATTCGAGACTAAAGGTCACTCATAGTTGTCGCAAAAACCCCATGGGATTATAGGGTCTTAAAAAAAACTAAAAAAATTAGTAGATAAAATTAAATCTATATACAAAATTGAGACAAGGACTAAAGGAGAACCCAATACTTTGAAAAATCAAGCTAAATAACAACATTCAAAACCTTAATTGTTTAGCTTTTCTCTCCCCTTTCCACTCTCTTACTTGGCATGTCCTTGGAAAAATTTCTAGGTCACCATAAGATCTCAATCCCAATTTTATATTTGCAAATGACATTAATTCATTCATAGAATGACTCTCAAAATAGTTATACCAACCACTACTTAAATGGATGATATATAGAATGTAAATATAAACCTTAGGTATATCATTCTATTCAATATTTCATCAAAGTAAAAATTTCAATATATGTAAATACCAACATCAAAACCATGCATTCCAAACAAAAAAACCTGATTCAATATTTTAATGATTAAATATATTCAATGTAAATTCAAATTTCATGTTTTGAGGCCCATGACTCCATCGTGGGTCATATAACATTATTATTTTCAATCAATAAATTACCAAATATTTTATAAATTTGAACTTTCAAAGGTTCCCATTATTTTTTTGGTGCCTTAAGGTAATAAAATTAAAACGTGGTAATAACATAAGCTTGACTTACCATAAAGGTTTATGCATTATAATAAATTTTAAATATTTTTATGCAATAAAATACCCTAGGGTCCTTCATGTTTTAATCCTTTTAAATTCAAATAAAGAACAAAATCTTCCACGTGTAAATGATGGCTGATAAGAAAAAACATGCAAATAACTAGTCTATCATAGTAAAAGATATCATAAGTGCATGATGGATAACTAATTTATGTCATACATTTTCCTTTTTTTATCAATTACATATATGAATTTAATGTGAAAATTTTGTGGTTATTTTAGGCTTAGACCTATCTTAACTTTTATTTGTTACCTACAATATAAAAAGAGAGACATTAGCAGTATAGGTTCCAAAAATATATATATATATATAAATCATAATTAAAAACAATGTAAGTAGTTATAAATAAAATGAAACTAAAACATGAATCTCATTATATAATTACAATTTCATACGAATTTAAAATATCATAAACAATAAATTTACATATGCAAAAATGTAGTGGCCATTTTATTTAAAGTATTCCTAGGGAGGATATCACATCCACCCACTACCCCCACCCTAAAGGGGTAATCATCCTGAGGTCTAAACAAAGAGATGAGGATAGTGTTTCCTAAAGATGATCTCATCTTATGATGTGTAATTTTTCTCACTCATCTTGTCCCATTTCAGTAGAACTTGTTAAATGCTTGTTTTTCATAGATTAACGCTATGTTAGGAAAAGATCTTGATTAGATATTACTGAATCATTTCCTCATACACCACCTAAAGATTATTCCATTCTATAACATGAGAAGGATTAGAACCATAATTTACCATTACTAACACATGAAACACATAATGTATTTTAGAGAGAGGAGGAAGAGTAAGGTGGTACATAAAAAGACTAATATTTTCCAGTATGTTAAATGGACTAACAAATTATGGAACTAGTTTTGATACCTTGTTATACTTTATAGAGATATTATAGGGTTTAACCTTCCTTATATTTTTAACAAACCCTTAAAACTCCCTTAAAGACATTCTTATATCAACATATTTCTTTTTCCTACCAAATGAACTTTAAGCCTTTTCCAAATGAGATACATTTACTAACCATATTTATGTAAAGTCTTCAAACTAGAAACAACTCATTTTTCCAACCCATCCCAAATAAGAAGTGTTTTACACGTTCACCTATACAAGGATTAAAATTGTGCCATTTTTATAAAATAAATAATAAGTATTGTTGTATATAAACTCAACCAAATGGAGGCAATCCTTTCATTTAGATGGTTGATCCATTATATAAATTCTTAGCATTTATTCCACTACTTATTTCAATAATTTTGTTTGGGCATCCATTTCAAGATGATATGTTAAACTAATATTTCATATTTTTTCCAAAAGCATGTCATTTTTTATAAAACTAGGAAGTAAACACTTTATCCATGTATAATATAATAAGTTTTGGAATACCATGAAGGTGAAAAATCTCTTCAATTTTTCTTGGGAAGTGTCAGGGCATCATCTAAAATATTACCAAAATTAAATGAAAAATTTTAGTAAATTTATCAATTACTACTAAAATTATATCATGTCGACCCCAAGATTTAGGAAGTCCTCAAATAAAATCCATAGATAATACCACCCACTTTATTTTCAGAACAACATTAGT